>JACBWW010000066.1:2621332-2706052 GCA_020086605.1 Lanius collurio | reverse complement strand
GAGAGGAAATAAAAACAAAAACTCCCAAACCCCAACATACATGCAGCAGATGGTAAAGTGTGTATCTCCACGGGATGTGTTACTTTTCACATAATGTGAGTTAAATGTGGACACAACAGTTTGCTGAGCATGCACCTTTTGGACCAATATTTACACTTAGTACAGTTAGTTTAGGTTCAGGAGCTCTTCATGATTAAAAGAGTGATAGTACCCAGTGTGAAAGACTCTCATAGCCCTGGTTTGCATGGTGTTGATGATGTCCTTGTGAAGAAGGATGAAGTCAGTGTGAAACTCAGCAGGAGTTTTCTCCTCCTTTCTTTCCAGATTAATGTGAAAAACAAGGTTCACTCTCCTGTTAGGATTTAGAAGTTTAATAAAGGACAATAGGGGACAAAGCCAATAAAGCAAAATCGCAGCAACAATGCTTTGGCACTCAGCCAAGAGCACCCATGTTATTTCAGAGACACCCTTTACATACCTGTCCTATTGCATCAGCCTAGTGTATATTCATAACAATTATGCACATTCAAGCTCTCCCCAAGCTAATTTACATATTTCAGGAACTGTTTAGCATGGCTCCTCCTTGGATCCTCCTTTTTAGAGCATGCCCATTTCTTGGCTATGGTTTTAGTCAGTTTTTATTACCACCTACAGAGTGGGCTTTGGTCCATGGTTTCTGCAGATGGTAGCTGCTGATAGCTGGCATGTAAGTAGCAGGGGTCTTCAACACATGTTGGGTGGATGTTATCCAGCCATGCAGATAGTTCCATTACCACAAGCATAATTATACTGGCTATTTCACTATTATGTCTAAGTTTAGTTAATGACAGAAATAAAGGCATTAGCTATTGTTACAAAACTACGTCTTTATAACAAAGCTACTTTGACATTATACATATAGCATTCATTTTGACATTTGCAGAAAGCTAATATTATATATCTATCACATTAAGATTATGGATCTGGGCACAGAGAGAGAGCAAAAATATAAAGATGCATGCAGCTGAATTCAAAAAACATAACACCTATGTGTGTTGTGCAGCTTAAAGCTGCATAGGAGAAGTGATGCCCAGCACTGCCTTTTTATATTCTAGGATGTTTTTAAAGGCGGCAGACCCAGAGTGTGTCTCTGTGAGGCTGAAGTTATAGGATACAATATTCAACTTCAAAGACTGATGTTTTCATAGGTAATGTTTGGTCTAAGAACCTGAGGAGAGAGCTAGTCTGGCATGAATATGATTTTTGTACTTTCTGTGATGCTGTAAGAGCTGTATTGTTCTTTCTATAGTGTCATCAAAAGCATCTTGACACTGCTGCTGCTAAGTTTTCCATCTTCATAACTGAAACAGTTTTTGAGTTATTTTGTACAGAAAATCACACTATGAAAAGCCAGTGTCCACAAAGGAGACAGAGAAGTCCTGCAATTCCATTTGAATAAAGGGAGAGAGGCCACCAGGGCACAGGCCATGGGATTTTCTCTCCGAGGTTTTGGAAGGTGCAGCCCCCTTTTATCCTAAACTCCCAGCTGCATGTTGCCCTCTTCCTTTCCCCATTGGCTGAGGTACTATGAAAGTACAGCCTTCCCAAACTACCTACCACATATCCCCACTTGAACCTGTCATTTTATTCCAAAGTTCAGAAACTCAGGCTTGTGCAGACCCATTTGTCTGTTTCCGGAGTCAAACTGTCTGGGTTCTGTAACAAACCTGCGGCTTGAAGTTGGTAGAGACATTAAGACTCATTTCAAAGACGTTAACACCCACCCCCTCACCCATGGAATTGTTTGTAAAGACATGAGCACACATCTTTGCTATCAATTTTAATTCAGAAAACAAGACACCACAACTGATTAGCAAACAACAAAAACAGCTTTGCTGGCACTGTAGTCTGGCTTAGAAATCTTTTATTATGTATATTTAATGCTTTGAAATACTAAAGTGTTGCAAAACTAACACACCAGTACAAATTTAGCATGTATATATGTGTGCCAAACTACACTGAATCTACTTCAACCAGTATAGCACTTAAAAAGAACCTGGTAGGTGTAAAATACTTCACTGAGAAACTTCCTCTTCTGGAACAACTTCCAAAAGCATCTGGAGGTGCATAGTGATGGGCTCTGAGGAAAAGATTTATTGTTAGAGGCTTTATCAGAGAGTACAATATTTCAATTCAAACTACTTTTCTAAGTATGAAAATTATCCTTCTGTGTAGTTGTTTGTCTTATCTGTATTCCTATTTCAAAATGAAAAATAAAGGATGGGAAATAAACAGTCTTGAGAGCCAAACCACAGCGTTCCACATTTCCAAACTTAGATTAGAGTGCAATGCTTCCAATTACATAATTAAGATTATAATTAATTACAATTATTTAATTAAAATTAATCATATTAATACAATATAATTAATAGTCCCAGGGGACAAGAGACAGATGATGGATTTTTGAATGTCTGTAGAACTACTAATCCTGTTGTATTCAGCTAGTTCCAATTAGCCTCTGAGAAATACCTGTGTATCCTATTTTACTTGAGGTAATATCAGAGTTTCTCTAGTGACTATGCAATCAGTTAATAAATGGTCATGCTGGGTTCTTGCAGCTTTCACTGTACTCAGCACTGGAATTATTTTTTTATCTTAATGCTGGTAACGTTTTCTTTATTGAGTATGGTAAATTAATAATCAGAGCTAAGAGCCCAGTGTTTGGTGGCATAAGAAGTTATGTCTGCTAATCTTTAGTTAATCGCTGAAGCAATGTTTTGAAATACAGATAACTGAAAAACTAACTTTACAGATTAATTAGTTCTGTGAACTTTAAAAGTTGATTTCTTTGTGCTACTACAGTGATGTGTTGTTTTTTGTGAATTAAGTTTAATTTTTCCTCAAGTCAGACATTACTTCTTTTCAACAAGGAGTAAAATACAGTCTTCAGTAAATCCCACTATATGCTCGGGGAATTGTCTCCCTCCACGTCCTGCTCGCATGCTTTAGAAGGGATGGACCAGATAGCGATCTTTATTATAGTAATTAATCTCAAGTTTAGCAAATGTTCTGTTGAGTTTGGAGCTGGCTACCTGATGTATACTTACTTGATATTTTCTGGGGCCAGTTGAATTTTAAATGAACAAAAAGTACATAAACTATAAGTCCACTAAGTATAAATAAAATACAGTACAAATAGGCCAGTTCAGGTGCACTGATGATTGGTGCCAATACCAGTAAAATTGAGACCAGTGTCACTATGACAGGAAGGATGATGGGTATCTGCAAGATACAAAGAATAAAATCACTTCTTCATTCTTTAGTTGTTCTTACAGAAGTTTCCTATATGAAAGAATATTTTGATTGCTTTATGCATTTTTTACTTTTAAAATTTCTGGAATCAGATGGGGCAATTGGAGGAGTAGCAGAAGTATGGATAGGGAAAACTCTTCTGCTAGATTATTCACTAAGATCTCTTTGTCTGTATTTCAATTTGCAGTGTACAAGTTTGCAGTTTAATAAATGTGGGACCTGACTTATGTGCAATGACCTGGGGTCTCATTTTGGACATTCTTTCAGTGGTAGTCTGCTGACTGCAGTTACACATCTCTGAAAATTTGGCTTGTGCCCTGTGGTCTGTGCAAGTGAAAATCAACATTTTTTCTCAGTCTTTATGAGCTTAGTCCTAGTGCAGAAATACTATTAAATGGCTAGATTTCAGGTAAGGGGAGTGAAAAACAAGGATACTGCTCAAGGGTCCTGGTTAAATATCCAGATACTTAGGGTGAATCCATGCTACAGCATCTATGGAATGGAGGAAAATCCATACAGAACTTACCCTGATAGGTCTCCTGAGTTCTTTCCTTGTAAACCTCATAACAATTAGTGCAAGTACAGTTAAACCATAAAATATCCAGACTGCAAAACTAAAGTAATTTATGAGTGTGTCAATGTCACCAGGAATAATATAAATAATAGCAATGGCCCCCTAAAAATGAAAACAAAAATTAGTATAGTCTATTATAGAAGAAGGCTGAATTTTACTTATATTCCAATACGGCTGCATCCTTAGTGTTCCAGAGTATGAACTGTGAATGTTTTTGCTTAAACATTTGGGTGTAAGTGTATTGCAGCACCTTTAAGGATTGTGACTACATCCTGCCAACATGTGGTTATTTTTGTGTGTAATCTTAATTCCATTTTAAATCAAAATGCTTATAATTTTTATGCGTTAATCTGTTTCATTGTTAATTGAATATCTTGGAAAAATGTATTTCTAGGTTTTTAATGTTACCGGGATTTAATAGATCTTGTTTTGCCTTAAAGATAAATAGGTAAAATAAAAATAACAAAATGTTCTTGATTTATTCTTAAATGTATTTACTGACTGGATTTTTTTTAGTGAGATGTAAATTTCTAATGTAGAAGAAACAGGGTAGTGATAGCTTGCTTGCAAGCATCCTGTGAAAGGATTCCATAACACTAACCATTCATTTAAGTTTTTGTTTTCATGACATTGATTCTTAACCATTTTGGTTTTTAAAATCCAATTGAGTATGTTCAATTTACAGAAGTTGGGGATTTTATGTAGTCTTTTTTCCAAAATGTATTTAGCAATTTTCTTGTCTAGATAGTTAAAGATATGTGTCGAGATGGCTTGTAAGAAACTGAAAATATGTAATACTGGAGAAATTTTTTTTTATAATTTTACTGTACTTAGAATATATACTTACATAAAATATGATAGCAGGTGCTGGTGTTAAGTGCTTAACACTAATGTAAGATAGTACCTTTAGCATGTGCCCTTCACGACCTGCAACATAAACAAGTCTGACAAAACAAAAACAAGGCAATGTAGTTAGTTTGGCACCTAGACTTTAGGTGGCATTACTAAAAATAGACATCTGACTAATTTAATCAGTATTTTATTTGATATGCATTGGGATTTCAAGAGTATTGTAGCAATTTAAAATAAGGGAAATAACCAGTATTAAAGCAGTGAGCCAAAACAAATTCTGAAACAGTAATAAAATAGTACACTTGAAATTAATTTCAGAATCATTATTTTGCACATATAGTTGAAAATTATTTTGGGAAATGTTACCTACTGTGTCCCTTTTAATTAAATATTTCCTTTTTCATGTGCTTCATAGCAAAAAGCTATATTGACAACCTTTTCTCAAAACATGGCCTTTACAGCCCCATTGTATTCAGATAGTTTTGAAATTTTACAATATTTTAAATAGTAAATGGAAGTGTTGAACAACCGATAGAAAGGAATAGCTTCTCAGTTACCTTTGCTGGTGTAGTCATGATTTTACTGGTAACTTTTAAGTGTTCACTTCTCATCTTTAAAATCGATGATTGATAAAAAAACCCTTTTGTGCTATAGTGCTATACCCACATAGAATTAAGAAGAGACCATGTTTTCTAATTTTTCAAACCTGAATAGCCATTGTTTATTTCTGAAAATTAATCAATAAAACTAGATTTACAGGCAATTCTAAATTACAATTTTTAATAATGTGGATCAGAAGAATGTCTTTATGTCTGTAGATACATGTGTATAAATTTTTCCATCCATCAAAAACTTTCATTTGAGGATATTTAGAATGGGGACTTACCTGCCTGCAGTAAAACAGGTGCCATTGGCAGATCCAAGTGTAGAAAATACCACAAAGAGAGGAACTATCCAAGAGGCTGGATAAAGGACTCTATCTCCAAATGTCTGGGATATGGGATTAAAATTAATAATTTTGGCATTTTAACTACCATTTAGTATATTCGGTAATGTTAGAACCTCCTTGTAGGTAAAGGAAATGGGTATCTGAGCTATGTTACCAACAAAAACATGTTGTATATTTTGTGTTCTTAAACAAGATTTAAGTTGATACATTCTTTGCTGTAACTCCTGGTGCAGACAAGCTGCTAAAATGCACAGAAGATCTAAATTTTAAAAGCTTTTATTAAAAAAAAAAAAATTAAGCATTTCAACATCAGTGTACTTCTTCACCATGCTACACTATACACTGTTTGTTTTCCCCAAAAACAAACATTAAAAAGATTATTGCACAATCTCAACAGTTGTTTCAGAGACATAGAAAATTTACTGAGTGGAACTGAAGGGACAGATGTATTTTTTAAGGTTTCAGAAAGTTATATAGTTTCTAATTTTACCTGTAAGAGTGTATCTTGCAAAAATGTAAAAATTTTATCTTTCAAATTTGTTAAGAAAAAACCCAAAAGAAATAAGATGGAAGTGAATGAAGGACTATTTGCTATTATCTCCAGAACAACAAACTTTGATCAACTGTCATTTGGCATGTGCTTCTTCCTCAGAAATACTGAAAATGGCTAAGCAACTGTCAAATTTAATTTCTCTTTCCATCTTTTTGGTGCCTTTGGAAAGCAGCCACCCTCTGATCTGCAATGTTTACAAAATGTTTGCTGAAGACTGTGTTACTTTTGCTTCCTTCTTTTATTCCCATTGGGATAAGATAGAACTACTCTTTAAATTAGGCATTACTGAAATTTTAGATTAAGAAATGATAGCAGATAATGGGGGAAACGGTGGCATTAACAGCTTAGACTAAAATTAATTTTATCTTAAAAAAAATTAATGGAACTTAATGACTTACACAACTTCAATGCACACAGCCTTCTTCAGATGTTCTATTACAAAATTAAGTAGCTTACCACAGCAACTGCCTGGGACTGCAGAAGTTCTGTTGATGTCATTACGGTGAAATAGGAAATGTTTATCAGAACATAACAAACTGTAACCAAGGGAATTCCAATAATTATAGACAGTGGTAGATTTCTAAAGAATGGAAAAGTAAGATCCCATCAGCATTGCTGTATCACTGCTACAGTTGTCATAGTAAAGCCTAGATTCTTTCTTTTCCCGATATGTTCTTTAGGTGTATTTACTTTTTTTTAACTGCAGAGATAAGGAAATCAGGATTATAAAAAAGGAAAACTATCAATTATGCAAAGATGCAAAGCCCGTAATACAGGCTAATTAGCTTTGTCTGTTAGTGCTCAAACCTTGAATAACTAGTGCTTTTAAAAAACAACCCAAAATATATGCTTGCTTGTAGAAAAATATTTATTGTTTGATTTTTGCCAGTAAAAACACTGCTTTCCTACATAGTTTTACCTGTAAGGATTTTTAAGTTCTTCTGTGATGTAATTGAGTTGATTCCTGGAAGGAAAAACATTCATAGAGTATTTCAGTAGTCAGGTGTTTAGATATGACTATATTGTAAGGTGAGGTGTTATTTCTCGACTTATTGTTTTTAATCTTTTCAGTTTAAAAAAAAAAAGAAAAAAAAGTACAATCAAACTTTTAAGTGGGAAAACTGCAGGACAAAACCTATGTGAGCTTCTTATCCAAAAGCCAGCCTCTTGATTCACCATCTCTTTCTGCATTGTCTCTATTATCTCTGAGATTCTGAAATATTGCATAAAATATTCCAGAATAATCAACCCAAAATTTGGCAGACATCTAAGATTTACAAGATTGCCTTTCAACTTCAAGCTTTGCAGTATTTGAATCTTTTCAAATAAAAGCAAAAGTGTGCTGAGGGCAAGGAGTGAAGCAAGTCTGCTGGTGCTTCACAGTGGTTCTATAAGTCACACTAGCATGAAAACCTTTTTAAGGATTATACCTATCTGAATTATAATTTCCAAATACTCATTTTTGCTAGAGCATGTAGACCATTTGAAACAAGGTTTTTATATTCATCTGCTCTGAAAATGGGAAGAGTTAGTACTTACAGTTCAAAAGGCAAATTTTCAAATGTTAGTGCCTGTTAGTTTATTTATTACACAAATAACTATTTAAGAATCAGCTTCTTTGCCTTCTTAAAAATTCCATATGAATGCCTAAATTAGGAGACTTACATGCCTGAGTTGAGACACTCAAGCTTGGAAATAGAACCTAAAAAAAAAAAATCTATTTAAAAATAAATTCAGTTTTAGAAGATTTTAACGGGAACTGCTGTGTGGTAGATCAAGATTATATTCTTATTTGCTTCCAAAGTACAGACCTGTATGCAGACTTTTGCAGTTTGTACATTTAAGAATAACAATGGATTTGTGCCAACAGAACACTGTGCCAACTGACATTCCCTAACAAAATATCTGCAGATTGAACCTCATAATTTCTGATATAATGTTCTTTTTTATGTTCTCCTGTACTAATCAAACACCACTACATATTTTGCAGGAAATTGAATTTGATGGGATAAACTCCAGGGAAATCTATTTTGCCTAACACAAGGGAATTAAACTGTATTATATCCTCCTCATTACTTCAGCAGCAAAGCAGTAGTAGTAGTAGTCCTTTTGGGATCTAATATAATTTCTTTCCCTAATAAACAGCAACTAAAAGAGGGTGGAATTTTGTGTTCTTTTTCCAAAATTCATCAAGACATTCTTAGTAACAAGTCAGCTGTTAACTTCTTCAGAGAGTTCTGCAGGGAGAGAGTAAACCAGTTAAAGGCTGTTAAAGTGTTAACTGTTAAGGCTAATAAAGATTCCTTACCATCCATCATATGCCCAGAGTCCATTATAAAATGCCAAACTGATAGAGCTAACAGAAATTTTACTGTCCTTGAAAGAATCTTTGAAGTTTTCAGTTTTTCCTGCAAATAAGAGGAAGATTACTGATCAGTGTTAAAACTAATTCTTGTAATCCCCACCAGATGAAAAAACATTCCAACATATGTCTCATGTTTTGAAACTTTTCACTTTAATGAATACCCTTTTGTATTAATTGATTGGTAATGTTGCATTTCCCACCCATCCCCATTCTCTAAAAGAAAATACCATGGTTTCCAAAAGATGCAAAACTATAACACAGAATGAAGAGATTCAGGGCTGTGCCCTTTTACTGTGTCACTTCTGTCAGCGGGGAACTTTTTAATGATCATAGCAAAAACTAAAAGAATTTTTTAAAATAATGTATATTTTTATTACCTTTTGCAAGGAGAACAATTCCACTTACAATAATGATTGTGACAATGATCATTTTAGCAGCTGTGAGAAAATTCTGGAGGTAGCTTCCCAGCTTCACACTCAGTGAATTCACAATTGTAATTACCACTAAAAGAAACCAAATTATAAATTTTTGGATTGTTCGTTAGAATTTAAAGAAAAGTTGCCCCTTCCCTTATTTACTGTACTGCTTTTCCTTCACGCTTTTTGTCTATATTTTATACAGTTTTTACTTACTGTGTTTGGATAACATTTAAAATAGTGAGGAAAAACAGATCTATTAATTAGATTTTGATAGTGCCTTTTACAAAAAATATTTTGAAGTTGCACAGCACTCTGATAAATAAAATAATAGTATTTCCACACTTATTCTCTCTTCCTTTTCTGCTAGAAATAAGCATTCATTATACAGCTGCATCTATCTTAATGAAGAATAAAAAGCTCCTTGAACTAGGAACAAACCATTTTAAAACCTATCCTTTTTATGTTGTTGAATTAGTTATTGTGGGAAGGACTCACTGGACTGTGTCTTAAAGATTTCTGGTGTCTTATCGAAGATGAACCTAAGGAAGTTTCAGGGTAACAGAAGTGCACTTATTGATGGGGCCAGACATAAGTCACTATGCAATTTTGGATCTGGTCTGTCCTAAAAAGTGTGAGTCTTACCAATAGCAGCTGCTGCAAGACACTTGATGACAACCTGGGGAGGATCACAACCTGGATAAAAAGGGGCTGATGCATATTCTGCAAAGCTGAGACAAATGATTGCAAATGAACTGGGTTTTGTAACCAGTAAGCTTGTCCAAGAAAACAAAAATGCTGGTATTGGGCCAAATGCCTCCATAAGGTAAGGATATTCTCCCCCAGACTTTGTGATCATTGTACCAAGCTCAGCAAAACAAAGTGCACCTGAGTAACAAGAAAAGCAGGTTTAGTTCATACACTTTTGAACCTGGGACTGCTTGAAGACATGATCACTTTTTAACAGGTAGAAAAGTTAAGGAAATTGATATATACAGCGCATCATTACTCTCTTCAAGTTTCTGTATATTTTACTTTATATGCAAAATAAAATTTTAATTACTTGTGAGCAATTGAAAAAAAAAAAACCCTGAAATGATTAAGATGCAGACTAAATATTACTACCATTGATATTTAAGACTTCACCAAAACCAGTACAAACAAACATTGTGATTTCATTGGATTTCTGTTTAAGAAATGACCACTATAAGAAGCTCTTTAGTTGCTGACGCACCTGTTGGAAACTTCAAAAAACAGACTTTCTGCACAATTTCGAAACAAAATGGCTGCTAAGCACAACATTAAAGTACAGTGAAACTTCCTGTTCTATTGCCATATGTGGCATCTTGAATTAAGGGTTTTCTGTATGCTGTCCGCCTTGATACAAATGCTCAAAAACTTGTTTGCTTTACTTCTTGAAATATTTTGAGGTGCTTAGTGCTAAATTTTCAGATAACAGAATTAGAATTATGGAAGTAGAAAGCTAGTAGAAAGTACCTAGCTCACTACCAGTGAATTTCACTTATTGACAGTTATTTAAGTAGAAGAGTATTCTCTTTATTACAGTCAGTGGATGAAGCAGGCAAAACTAAAACTTTGTTCCAAAATAAATGGAGAGTGTGATTTACAGTTTTAAAAACTTAATTTGTCTTCTATAAATACCCCATTTTAAATTTATGGTTGAGTACTGCTATGCATATATACAGCAGGATTTAGTTGATTTTGGTCTAGGTGCTATTAGCTAATTTGTGAAATGAGAGTAGAATGCAGAAACAGCAGATATAAAGATTTAAGGCAAAGATTCAGATTCTTTGCTTACTCCTTTACCTAATGTTGCCAGAACTCCACAGGCTGCCCAGATGATTAAACAAGGACCCACAGCTTCAACATTGGCAAGCACTGATTTTGGAGAAACGAAGATACCTGAGCCAATAATTGTACCAACAATCATACAGATTCCACTAACAAGGCCCACCTTGAAATAAAATGAGATGTATTTGTAAGCAATTTCTAGTAATTCAGCAATTACTTCTCAGTATCACAGAACTACAGTAATGTCACTACTGACTTATTTTATTGGCTTTCAAGATATATTTCTATAAAGAAATATATAAAACAATTTTGCAAGGTTTCACTCTTCTTTTCAAGATCAGTGTGTACCCTGGGGTGTACTCCTGCTGTTTTCAAAAGCACATCTATTTGTGTTTTGCCTGTCTATGTATTTCCTTTATTAAACTGTCTTTTGGATTGAGTCTCAGATATAACCTTGGATGGGTGAGCTTGCCCTTTCCTCTCTGATTAAGCAATGACATTCTGTTACAAGCAGTTGGTGAATTCTGAATTTTCTAGGATTCAGAAATTGTCTTTCATGGATGGAGTCAGTATTTTTTTGGTTGGTTGGTTGAGGTTTTTGGGGTTTTTTTTGTTTTTGTTTTGTTTTTTTGTTGAGCAGCTGTTTTCCTCTCTTTGCTTTAAATATTTGTGCATAGGAATTGTGTTGATACTGCTAGGTGATGATAGGATCATGTTCTCCTAAATTTGTAGCGACCTACAAGTGGCATGGGCTACTTAATATTTTCTGATAGTTATGGCTACTCTAATGACTCAGTATTTTTCCAACCTTGCCATCAAACTAAAACCACACAGAGAATCTTTTTCCAGGTTACTTAAATTAATTTTAGGAGAAATGCCACTCCCCTCCTGAGAGGAAGTGATACAACTGTTTTCTAAAGCATCTGTAATTTTCTGGAGGAGACAGATTTTCACTTGTCTTCAAGTACCAGTGCCTATTTCCTGGCTATAAACACTAACAAACTTTCAGAAACAATGAGCTAGACAACCCACTACAACTTCTGAAAAGTCCATGTGGAAAAAAAATGTAAAGTTTATGAAATGCCTCAGTTACCAACTTTGAATAAGTCTTTAAATGATTTTTATGTCAGATAACTTCAACGACATATTCTTGGGGTTTTATTCTGTTTATATCACAGCTTTTTAACTATAGTAATTAGCAGTTTCTGAAAATGTAAACCAACAACTTTGTTGAGATATTAGCATATTTTTTCTAAATTGGGACACAGTACTAGTTTTTGTAGGCAGACACATATGCACAAATACCCCTCTGCCAACCCCTCACACATGGATCAAAGGTGGAAAAGAAAAAGGTTTGCCTGCTTTCGTAGGTTCATCGTTTGGAGTTCATGATTCTGAATGGATTGTCTGTCCTCTCTTCCTTTGTCCTCTCCTTTTCTTTTCTTCATGTTTTCTTCACCCATTTGTTTTTCTTGTTGAAATTTCTAAGGAAATAAAAACAAAATCTCACTCTAGCATAATAATGTTGCTTGACTTTTGTTGATGACATGGGTCCAAAATCGTGTATGTAAATATTACCAGGAAACAGACACATGCATACAGTCACTCAAAGGCAAAGGACTTCCATCGAACTACCTACTCAGAAAAGAAATCGAAGAGGTTATGTCAACTTCTGATGTCTGACCTGCTGTGGATTTTCCTCATACCCACCCAGCAAGTGAATGTCTGTGTCTTCTAAAGCAGGACTACATTCAGTTTCGAGGATGTCCTTACTGGAACGATCAAGCTTTTATAGCCAGTCCTTCCTCTGAATTCCACCAAAGGTCCAGACAGATTTTATCTTCCTCCCAAAAGCTAGTCTGTTTTCTTCTCATCTAGGAGACCTTCTTTCTGTTCTTCATTAAATTAGGCCCTGCCTTCATTCCTGGGAGATGGAAGCATCTGCTAAACAAAGTGTGGGCTACTATAATTATCTAATTAGCAGCTCTTTGCCTCAGGAGTCACCAGTCTTCTCTGTGTTGATTCAGGGTGAATGTCTTCCACTCAACGTTTTGTCCTGTTTAGAACAGGAATGTAAATAGTTTGTTTTCAAATTTAAATTTAGACTTACACTTTTTTTTTTTTTTGGTGAGGATTTTGCTTGTTTCCCCTAGTATTAGTCTACAGTACAATCTGAGACAGCGAAGGAAATTGATCAGGTTAGGTCCTGAGTCTCTAAAGTGGATTCAGTCAAAAATCTCTTCTCTCCTAAGACTCTGCAACTATAATTACTTGAATTTGAATGCTGAATATCAGTATGCTTTTATACAGATGGTAACCCTGGAAGGCATCATGTTTAGGAAACATAAGTTGGGTTTTTTTGTAAATTAAGTAGTAACTGGCTACAAAAACTGCAGCATTTTAAATTGACAGAACACCTATCTCAATACTGTGCTCTTCAGAAACTTTTGGTCTATAAAACCATCAAGTTTATCTTTTGAATTAAAGATTTTTTTAAAGAATCATAATGAATCCAACTTTTAAGATTAAACCTATGATAGAAAACACATGAAGAATGCAGGGCTTGGGTCCCTGAACTTTATTGTAACTTTGTGCCCAACGTTTCTCTTTTAAAGTCATGAATTTGGACTGCTTCAATTATCACCTTTAGCAATTCTTGCTTTCACTTACCTTCTTTATTTATATTTGCTTGGTGTTAATCGAGTCCAGGAATCCTTGTCAAGTGTATTTCTCCTGTTATTTCCCAGCCAGTTACAAGCAAGGAATGTCCATGCCTGAAACCAGAATATGCAGAAGGAGCAGCAGCTTAAGTACAGAGGTTATAAAAGGTAATCATTAAACCCTTTCTCTGCCAAGAAGCTTTGAGTTAGGAACCACAGGCAAACCAACAGTCCAATTAGTTTATCTTCAAAAACAAGAAAACCTGTCTTTGTTCCACTTGTGAGAATGTTTCTCCAGTTCCTAAGTAGTGTATTACATAGGGAGAGTGAACCATAATTTGGAGAGTCTATTTTGATGATTTTTATAGCAATCAGTTGCTAATTAAGAAAGTTGATTTGGAAAGATAACCTTGAAGTAATTGTCATATAATGGGTGCATTAAAACCATCTATCCAGATGTTATTTGAATTCTATAAAAATAGTTGATATTATTATCTTGAGAAGGTAGAGAAGCATGAGCAAAAATGTTTCCTTTGTTTTTCATTAACCTGAGGCAGCTGAGTGGGCAGCTTGTGCTCCCTTTGCTTGCAGTTACAAGTATTTTCCATTTTTGTAAATATTTAAAAATTTTGCTTCAGTGAAAAATGCCATTCTCTATTTCTATGCAGTTGTATATCCAGGAAATAAAAAAGTATTTTTATCCTGCAATAAGGCAACAGCTTTCATTTGAGATAGTCATCCCTGAAACACTTGAAAAAAAACCCTTAATCACTTGTTTTCAGCAATGCAGTTGAACAACTCCTTTGCTGTATGTTCAAAAGTCCTAACCAAACCCCTCTAAATGCAGATGAGTTTTTCAATAAATATCTACTGTTAAAAGCTAAAAGATTTTCAGATACTGGTTCCTGATGTTAACATTTAACATTTGTTGCCTTCTTGAGATAATGCCTCATAAACAGGCAGTACAGGGCTGAAAATAAGACTAAATTGTTGGGCTTGAGTATCAACAAAACTATCCTAAGCATGATTTGACAGTTGTTTTCCTCACTTTTTTTTTTTTTTAAGCGTTTTAAGCATGCAGGATTGATCAACGGGAATTTCTTCTGTAATGATTATATAAATCTGTGACTAAACATGGATTCTTAAGAATATGTGAAACATTTGTTAGTTTATATTTGCCATGTTTTGTGATGTTTGAGCCAGACTGTGCTGGGAATGTTTTTCTCCAAGACTGAGGTTGTGAGGTAATGTCGGTACGGAAAACAAAATCAAAGCTGTACTTTTTAGTCACTGGCTTTTTTCTCTCTTTGTTTTTCTTGTTTAATTCTCAAAGAAATAGGGTTAAGATACAAGAGAAGCTCTTCCATTTTAAATAATTTCTTACTGAAAAACTACTACAGTAAGTATGGCCTAACAAAATTTTGGGGGTTTTTTTTTGCCTACAGATAAAGAGAATAAAACATGTTATAATTATAGTCTTACTACAACCATATGAAAAGGTAAGTATGACCAATTTATTCCTTTTTTGACAAGTTTTACAATGACTTCTAAATTATTTTTCATGGTAATTGTGATGCATGATTAAATTTACTAATGTTTTCAGATCCTTCAATTTCACATGCCTCATTTGGGATCAGATTATTATATAATGTACTTCTGTGTTCCTTATACTGGTAATTTTGAAATGAAGATTTATAATCTTATCATTCCTGTGTTGTTCCTGCAATGCTACAGAGACTATTGAAATAGCTAATGTGAAAAGAAAAAAAGAACAGGGGGATCATATTATGGGGCTGCCATTGTCCCTTGAAATGAAGCAGGCACATCTTTCACATCATCTCTACCCTGCAACCTCCAAACCAACAAAAAAAAATAACCTCAAAAAACCACGCAATTTTGATGAAAAGATAATGGGGTATTTAACCTTTTATGTTCTGTTAAGTAAGGTATTGCTTGGGAATTTTTCTTAGTTTTAGTGTAGGTAGTTTTTGATTATTTTGTGTAGATGTATGCCTCAGTTGTCTTTTCTTTCTCCTTCAGATCTGTACTCCATTTTGTTTCTTCAGATCCCAAAAAAGCAACATTGAAAATAAGTTGTTTCAGTTTTTGCCTAAGCAACAGGTTTCTTTAGTCAACCTGGAATGTCCATCGGGAGAATTCCCACCTGTTCAATAGGTGTCTTAAGTCTCTGCAGTGATTTGACCTTAACTAGTATGTGTTTCTTTATAAAAATAGAAAAGTATCTTCATTTATTGTCTAGTTTTGTTTTAGGGATTATTCTTCTTTGGATGCTGTAGACCTATTAAAAGATTTGAAATTTTACCAGCAATCCCTTTTTTCCTCAGCCACTGAAGTTAAAAAAACCCATTGATTTAAAGGATTCCAATACTGTTTTCTTAATAGACAAGAGAAATTACATTTTACAGCCCTGGGAAAAGAGTCCTTCCCTCTCAAATAGGTGAGATGAAGAGATGAAGGAGTTCAAATTCCAAGGGAGTACACAGGCAAACACTTCGAGGGCTGGTCCTATTTAAACACTGTAGTTTGAACCTTTTAAATGCTATTTACCAATTAAATTGTAAAAAGTAATTTTCAACTTTAATTCAGGAAGTAGCAAGGGCATAGTGTATAAATACACTTTTATTATCATTAGTTACTAATAATAAAGGTTAATGTTTGTTAGGGTTGGTATTTATTGCTTGCAGTAATGCATGTTCTACTTTGACCAATACTAAAGCAAATCATAAGGATCATCCTAACTTGCAGCTTTTAATTGTAGCTTAGCAGTATCCCAGAGTGGAGGGATACTTTCCATTCTAACTTTCCTGCTTACAAGTTATTTAATTTTAATGAGAGGACCAGTGTGTTTCCTTGTTTTTAGTCTTGTTTGAATCTGACCATTAATAGATGTGTTCTATGATGTGATCTCAGTACTGTCATCCTTAGAAGCATTTTTTTTTCTGAGTAATTACAGGTATGCTGCAAGTGGAATATAAGGAAAAGGCCTTATTTAATATCTATGGTGATGCTGGGTTATGCTACTGGATTGCAAGATCTTTGCATTTTGTGGAAATCAATAGGAAATATTAGGTGACTGTAGTTCTTAACAGAATATATGCGGTTTAAATACCCGTATTTTTTCCCTACATAGTTCTTGGTTACAGTGTAATAGGCTTTTCTTCTGTGACAAATACGGCTTTTGAAAAGAAATTCAGGTTTGCTAAAGATTTTGTACTATATCTACCTGAATAGTGCAGAGTCTTTAGTCTAAAGAGAGATTTGTTTTTGTATAATGTATTTTTCAAGCGCAGTTGTTCAGAGACTCTTAACAAACTCATAAAAGCTGGGTATGTCGTTCTATCCAAAAGGTCAAAAAAATCAAGGAGTCTCTTCATAAGGATGTTCTAAAGGAATTTTGATGGCCTCTGAAGAGAATTAGCTTGAGTATGTCCCACTAGGGTTTTTTTCAAAGACTGTGAAATTTTTAACATTGCATCAAAGTCTATCAGTATCAATGATTTTTTTGATAAATAACCAGCTCCTCCTGTTTTTCTCTTTCAAAAACAAGGCCTGATTTTGATCCCCTTTTTGAGTCCAAAACTCAGGTTGCATTCCACTGGCCTTTCACCAAGGAGGAGTTACCAGATAACATTGGTTTTGGAAGACACACCTGTCTTGCGCCCATCTCTAGCTGAGGAAGGAAGCAGCGAATACTGAAGCACTCTTCTGAGGTTATGATGTTCTGTGCTACTTTTGAAGTCTCATTTTAATTTAACATTTATCAAAACCAAATATTTGAGGTATAAAACAACTCTAATTGCTACAATATATATCCTTCTATATTTCATATCTGAACATGTGCTTATATAGTTATGCTGAAGTAAATTTAGTAGAGAAGGAAAAAGTTCAGCACTAAAAAAATCTAGAGAGCTCATTCCCTGAGAAACCACATTTTTAAACACAAAGAAGCCTTCAGAGTGCATCTGCTTTTCTAGATTCACACTGATTGACACCATGGAGTTTTTACCATACTTATTTACACTAGATTTGGAGAGAAGGATGAGTGCTTAGAACTCTCCTAAATGGAAGAGCCATGCCTGGCCAAGGATTTGTATTCCCAAGGGAAAAGCTCTTAGAACTCCTGATGCAATGTACCAGGAGAGCGGCATGAATTTTTCATAGTGAAAAAGTCCTAGAGGGTTCTTTCTTCTGACCTGGTGAAAGGCAATCTTCTGGCCTGAAAAACAGCATCTTTCAGGCTTGAAAATAGAGGTAGGGGAAAAGAAAACAGCTGGGTTTAAATGACTTCTTAATGGTTGGGGAAAATTTTCTAGAAAATAGAAAATATTATAAGGCAAGTATCAGTCAATGCTCTGTCAGTTCTCAGGACATTGGTACATACCTACCTTAATGTGACTGCTGAGCGCCAGACTTTCCCTGGTATTTATGTACCCAAAACACAGAGTATGAAATGCTTTGTTCTGACAATGGAGAAAGAAGTAATGCTACTATTTTAGCAGTAGTTGACAAATGCATCAGAATTACTGAGATTTACTCTGAACTCTCCTGTGGTTTTGGTTTTGGAAGGGTGATAGAAATGTTTGCTTTTTGAATACATAATTACATTATTTATTCCAAATTATGGCAAAATTATGTTCAGTAATTATGGTCAGAATATGTTCTGTAAATTCATCAATTAAACTTGAATGTGACTACAGTTCCACAAATCCTGACTTGTTTTCCCTTTTCTTGGTAGGAATGGAAAAATGTTTTTATGTTGTGAAAGAAAGCTGAAACTGCTTCATGGATTCAATTTACTGGCTGGAAGATCTGGAAGATACTGTAACTGGAAGGCAGGTGCAATATAATGGAGTCAGGATACTATGCCAGCTGTGGTCAAGGGAAAATAGCAAGTTGCTATTGTCAGGTGGATAACAGAAAAAGGATAAATTGGCATGGGTAGAATTATTGTACTAGAATAAAACAGTCAAATAATTTCTTTAGTCATCTAAATTTAGCATAGTATCTATGAAACAAGGCAAAGCGATGATTTTAAAATTCTCATTGAGTTACACACCTTTAATGAAACATCATCTGGCAGTAGTGGCCCAGTAAATCCTCCTATAAAGGCATTTTTCAGTCATCCTGATTTTCTGTAGTGTGCTGAAAACTACACCAAGCGTTGGAAAGAAATGAGAACAAGTGTGTCACCTTCATGACACACAATAGTTAGCATCACCAAAAGCTTTTGTGGCTCTTCAGTTATCGTGCATAGAAGACATCCTGAAAACTTTGAATTAGGGCTTGTGAACATCAAGCAGGATTCCAGTGTGTGCTCTGGTATGTGTGAAGAGATTTCTATGTAAATCATGCCAGCTGTAGAGAAGAGAGCAGAACTTTGTTTGGCTGATTGCTGCAGGAGGTACAAGCATTAAGGGTTTACAGTATCTATACAATGTCCACAGAGTACAACGGAGTTTAGATAACACATTCTTCATGAATGTGCGTCACAGAAGCTCTGCAGCCTCTGCCAGTTTCAGCATTTTGATTTTTTTACGGCAGTTGCACAGGTCAGATTGTGCTTTTGATGTTATTTTCTTCCATGAAAGCGATCCCATTACTTAGTGTGCTTCAAAGGTTACTAAAAGTAATTTATTTCCATTCTTGATGTTAACAGAAAAATGAGGAATGACTACAAGTTTTTTTCTTCCTTACTTTTCCCTCATGTTCTGGGTTTGTTTTTTTCAGTCAATTTTTCTCCCATCTGCTACCTGGAAGCAGGACAATGCAGAGGGAGAGCGCTGCCTGAGACACAAATGGGGCAGTTAGGAAACAAAAGATGTAGCTGGTGTCGACACATTGCATTGAAATGGCCCTGCTGGGGGCGGGCTGCGAGTGATACCGCGTGGAAAAAAAGTTAGGGGGCTACCGAAGGCTTGGCTGGGTTTTGCTTGGTCCCGCTTCCGGGTTCGGGGGAGGAAGGTTGGTGTGCCTGCTTTCCTGCCGCCTGACCGTTCGGGGCTCAGAACCAGCTCGTGTGGCGCCGAAGCACCGGGACAGCTCCCGCCAGACCCTCTGCCCGCGACGCGCTGCCGCGGCCACTCCTGTGTGTTGGGGTCCGAGATCCAGGTCTGCTGCGGTTTCCGGCACTGCAAGTTTCCGTGATATATTTGTTTCCTGTCCGGTTGAGGGGTCCGGGACCACCGTGTGGAGTCTCCCCGTACAGGCCCCACCCCGGCGCGGTGGGCCGCCCATCGCGACCATCTGCCGCCATGACCGCCCGCCTCGGCCCTGCCGCCATTACCGCGTCCAGAGGGCTCCGAGCTCGCGCCACAGCGCCCCCTGCCGGCGCGGGGAATCACCGCTCCCGCCCCGCCCTCAGGGTGCCAGCAGCGCCCCTGGCGGCCGCAGCGGAACTGCACCAAGGGGAAAGCGCCTGGTGAGCGGGAAGAGACTGGGTTTTGGGTTTGCTGTGTTGGTTTGTTGTTGCTGCCGTTGTTGTTGTTTGTTTGTCCTGTTATTTTTATATATATGTATATATGTGTGTTTATATATATATATGTTAGTAAAGAACTGTTATTCCTTTCCCCATATCTTTGCCTGAAAGCCCCGTAATTTCAAAGTTACAATAATTTGGAGTGAAAGGGGTCATATTCCCCATTCTAGGAAGGTCCCCACCTTCCTTTGCAGAGAGCTGTCTTTTAAAGCAAGACACCACACTAGTTTAAAATCTATAACTTTGTGTTTCGCAGAGGTTCCCTCCAAAGATGACACTACAGTAAATGCTATCAGATTATTAGGTTGCTTATCCTTTAGCAGTATGTCAGTTTTTTATGTAGTAGCAAGGAGTGGAGAAAATTAAACTGGTCAATATTAGACTAGGGAGTTTAAAAAACAGTAGTGGCAGAGGAAGTCTGGTCACTAGTGGGAGTTCAACAGGGTCTCTTCAACATCTTCATAAACAATTTGGATGCAGGACTCAAAGGGATAATAAGCAAGCTTGTGATTGATACTAAATTGGGAGGAGCTGTTGACACCCTTGAAGACAGACCCTGGGCAAATTAGAGGACTGAGCACCAACTGTATGAAGTTTAACATGGGCAAGTGCTATATTCTCCACCTGGGATGGGGCAAACCTACTTGTATGGACTGACTAGGGAATGAGAGTCTGGAAAGCTGCACCATGTAAAGGAACCTGGGGGCCCTGGTCAGTGGCCAGTTGGATCTGAGTCAGCAATGCCCTGGCAGCCAGGAGGGACATCCCTGTCATGGGGGCATCAGGCCCAGCACTGCCAGCTGGGCAAGGGAGGGGATTGTCTTGCTTTGCTTTGTATTGGGGCAGCCTCACCTTGAGTGCTGGGGGCACTTTGGTGTGCCACACCACAATATAAGATATAAAGCTATGAAAGAGCATGCAAAGGAGCCTACGAAGATGTCGAAGGGTCTGAGGAATGGCTGAGGGCATTTGATTTGTTCAGCCTGGAGGCGACTGAGGGGAGACTTCACTGAGGTCTTCAACACCCTCATGAAGGGCAGTGGAGGGGCAGGTAGTGATCTCTGCTCTCTGTGACCAGTAATAGGACCCAAGGGAGCTGCATGACACTGTATCAAGGGATGTTTGGGTTGGGTATTAGGAAAAAGTTCTTCCCCCAGAAGGTGGTCAGGCACTAGAACAGGCTCCCCAGGGCAGTGCTCACAGACCCAAGGCTGATAGAGCTCAAGGAGCATTTGGACAATGCTCTCAGGTACAGGGTGGGATTGTTGGGGTATGTGTGCAGGGCCAGGAATTGGACTCAGTGATCCTTGTGAATTCCTTCCAGCTCAGGATATTCTGTGATTCTGTAAGTCATCTTTCACTCTGTGGAGGAAAGATAAGATAACCCGATCCAAGTAGTTAGTCAGGGTTCAGCTGCAGCTGTTATCTAATGCTGTATGAGGTAATACCTTTAGATTTCTTAATTCTGTAAGAATTCACTATAGTAAAATACACAATATTGTTTACTCTTTATTCTCTCACATTGTTTGCTTTCATTATTTCTTTCTCAGCTGAAGCCAGATGAGTGGAGCTGTCTGTACCATCAGTACCTATCAGCTGAATGGCTTTTTGCAAGAGATGGCAGAAGGGTTTTACTGAGTGTCAGTTGGTGTTGGATCAATGTTAATGCAAAAGCAGCAGTCAGCAGATGCAGGTACAGTGTTACACAATGAGTGCTTTTTAATCAAAGTAAAACACAGCATCCCTTGCAATCAAAAAAAGTCAAAGATTTGCAAAGGTGTAGAGATCACAGGATCTCTTCCAGGGTGCAGTCCTTCAAAGACAGGCTGCTCCAGCCTGGAAAGCAGGGCCCTCTCTCCATCGGGTCTCCCACTGGATCACAGCCTCCTCCAGGCATCCACCTGCTCTGGCATGGGTGCCTCCCCCTGGGGTGCGGGTGGATCTCTGCATCCTCCATGGACCTCCAGGGGCTGCAGTGGGACAACCTGCATCACCACGGCCTGCAGAGGAATCTTGACCCTGGGGCCTGGAGTACCTCCCTCCCCCTCCTTCTGCACTGACCTTGGTGTCTCCATATTGTTTCTCTCTCATGTTCTCACCTCCTCCTCTTCTCTAGCTGGAATTAACAGTGCCCCTCTTTGTTTTGATTTTCTTCTTACATCTATTATCACAGAAGTGTTGCCATCATCTCTCACTGGCCCCGTTTTGGCCAGCAGCGTGTCCACCTTCAGAGCCATCAGAGATTGGTTCTGCTGGACAAGGTGGAAGCTTCCAGCAGCTTCTCACAAGAGCCACCTCTGTGGCACCCCCGCTACCAAAAACCAGTCTGTGCAAAACCAGTGAGTGTAATACTGTCTTGCCTCATCACTTGTCACAAATCCTTGGTGGCTGTACTGAGGAACTGCTGATCACTCTAACTAGTGTTTCACACTATGGTGAGATGCATCTTTGTCTTTAGATCTGTCTGCCTGATACCCCTTTATTTAAGCTGTTTTTCCTGTTGCTCTGATAAAGTAAAATGAGTTTCAGAAATACTGTTCCTTGTGACATTTGGTTACCAAATAATGCTATTAAACTCTCCTTAACTGCACCTCCTAGAATTATCCTCAATTTTTCATACTCTGAATCTGAAAAGATTAACTACCAAAATACACAATATGTCTCTAACTGGATTGGTTTCTGGTGGCTACTCTTTGTTTTCTTTCAGTGCTAAAAGATTATTTTCTTATTTTTAATTATTTTTTAGTGCAGAAGTGATGGAGATACATCCTTTAAGTTCTTTCTTCTAGCCAGCTTTTGAGATATTGGATTTTGGTTTAATTAGATAGTGGGGTTGCCTGCTAGGCAATTTGGCTCCTAAAATTATCGGCTTTATTAGTAATTTTAGCAGGACTTTTCTGTTGGTTTTTGGTTTTCCTTCATATTTAAATGTTGCATGTTTTAATAAAACCATATTTTCTTTTTTTTCAAAAGAATATTTATACATGTAATGCTGTTCTTTTAATGTTTTTTTCTAGTCCTAAAATCAATAGTCAGCAATAAGCATTATTTTGTGTACTTTCTGTACCCAGAAATGTACTAAAACCAAGTGGTTTAATGCAAGATAAAAAACACACAGAGCATAATATTTATGTTTATTCTGGAAGATATTTACAGGAAAAACAATTCTTTCAGCTGTTAATAAAAGAGAGAATCAATTTCTTTCCTGTCAGAAGGAACTAGAGGGAAGCACCTTGTCTAAGCATCAATTCTATTTGTACAGCACTTGGCACACTTGCAAATGTGTTTACTTTTGCTGATCTAAAACAATTCCAGTATTTTAATGTCCAAGTATGTCAAATGGGTGATATGTTCATATGTATTTAAAATATCCTGTAACAGGATTGTTTGTTATGCCAAAAAAGTGTTCCTGAGCCACAAAAGGACTTTTTCATCCACAGGACGTAGTTTTTTTATCAGTTTTTCCTGTGGAAACTGAGTATGGAGAATCTCCTATGCATTTGATTAAATGTTAGCTCATTTAAAGTTTAACACCATATTTTAATGATAAGCAAATGCAATGTAGCATTTCTGAACGAAGTCTTAAGAGTGTTACTGTCAAGGCGCTGTCCTTTGAACCATGTAATAAAACCTACTCTAAAACAAGAGCTGTGAAAATGGGCAGCAGGTGTGGCATAACTACAATTCTAAGACATTCCCAGATCACTTCAGTGGAAGAACAGTCAGGCCAATATTGAGAGTTTTGAAAATCTTGCTTCTGTTTCTGAGAAACTACCAATACAATAGTTTTCCCTTGTGAAACTGCTTATTTTTACAAACTCTTAAAACATACTCAAAAGGGCAATTAAAACCAGATAAGGATAATACTGTAAATATTAAATCAGTTCTGAGATTGTATGTGCATATTCAGAGATGCTTATATTAAAAAATATGACATGAGAGACTTCATTTTCCAAACCTGCCTTCAAAAACATAAAAAGCTGTGGGTATAGCCATGTTCGATGCTCTTCCAGGGTCTGCACACCTGCAGATTGAGGCTTGTGTGGAAACGAGAGGACTGTGTATGCCTGTCTAACTTCCCTCTAATACATAAGAGGTATTTCAGACTGGACATTTCAAATTAGTTTTTGTTTTGCCAAATTCAAGGAAGAGAGGAGACGGGACTGGTTGAGCGAAAGACCACTCCCATGCCAATTTCACTTACTAATGAAGTTACTTAAGACTGTGTTCAAAAATAGTTTTTGGTGGTTATGTTGCAGCACAGAATACTAAAATAATCAAGCTGACAAAGCCAGGAGGGGCTTCAAAAGGATTCGAAGATGTAGCTCTTGTTATGGCAGGGACCAAATGATAGTGTGCTGTTAGAGTCTAGTTGTGTTAATCAGTGTCTTAATGACTCTGGCATACTGAAGTTGTATCCTGATGAGCTGGTAAGGTTGTTGCACTTGTTTTATTCCTATTAAAGGGAAGTAATTGAATTACATCTTAAAATTCTACTTGCATATATATGACTTAGCTACTTTGGTGGTTTCCTATAATCAGGGTAGTATCTGAGTGCACTGAAATTCTGCCAGTGCTTTGAAAGTCTGTAGATTTTTTAACTTTCCACTCTACTGCAGAACCTGGCTTTGAAGCTGTACATCTACCTGTCCCTGAACATTATGGTGTGACAGGAAGTGCTGTCTCCACCCTCTCCTGAATAAAGCCATTCTGCTGAGTCATGGCCTTACCCTGAAGGAAAATTATGCAGGAACCTTTCTAGATACAAACAAGATGTATTTCTTTTGGTATTTTAACTTGGTTTTCTGCTCTTTTTGATAACTTTGATCAAAGACAAGGAAATTCTTCATTATTTCTAATGCTACAAAACTATGATAGTTACAGGGTTTTTGTATTGTTACAGTTTTCTGTTACCATTTACACTTTGTTACGAAAATGAAGCAAAACCAAAAAGCCGATCAAGTTATATGTAAATCCAAAATAAAGTCACATCATAGTAATTACATACTACTACAAAGCTGATGTGCAATATTGTGAAAAATCAACACTTCTGAAAGCTATGGCAAATACATGTCAAAAATCTAAAGGCATAAACAATAAGCACTGCTTCAGAGAATACTTTGGAAAGAAGTGGCTTTTGAAGCCACTGAATCTGAAGCAGGATGAACAAAACAATCTGGAGGAGAACTGCATCCTGTGCTGGCAGCTCATCCGCTTGGCAAAACCATGCTAGGAGCTTTCCAACACCTACGAGATTCCTGTAAATCTACATGGTGGACAGTTGAGCATTTAGGCACTAGCAGTTGTCATGAGGATGCTTCAGTCTTGTCTGCTTCACAGTCAGGTTTTTATCTGTCCTTGAGATGACAAGATGTTTTTCGCACACGATCTAGTATAAGGACATCCTTGCATGTTAGGAAGTCAAGATGCTTCATTATGAGAAAAAGTACAAGCCACACATGTTTTTTTCAGCTTGGATCATACTCCATCTGGTGTTTTAGGGAGAATTTACTGAAATTTGTCCTTTTAATTCTAATAAGCACTGTCTTGCTGTTCACTTGTTTTGTGACAAGGTATGTATCTGGGCTGAACACCACACTTACCAGCTGCTTATCCTGTTAACTAATTACTTGTCTTTACATGTTAACTTGAAGCTGTATCACATTTTGTCTTAAGAAGGAATAGCCTTTTCTTCAAATACCAAAGTAATATTTTGGGCTAGATTTACACTATTCATAGTACAAGTAGAGAATATGTTGTTGTCATTTTGATGACCTTAAAAATACACTAATACTGAAGAGTGTATATGTATCATTACATCTTGTTTTGCTGCAAAAGTCAAATTCAGGCACCAAGTTCTCTTTCTTGGATGGAATGCAGCTTCTTATCACTGAGATTCTTGCTGAATTTCATTTTTAGTAGGGGATGATGTTTTCACATCGCAGTAGCTAAAATCATGTCCATAAACTAGATCCTTCAGAGAGTTTTCATCTAAGCATGGTTCATGAACTGTGACAGCATTCCACATGTTGCTCTTCCTCAGGGATTTATGTAAGAGCTCTTTCATTCTCCTGTTTTCTTTGGCTGTGGATTCCCACATGATTTCAAGTTCCCCTTCTGTTTTCCTAGGAAAAAAATGAAGAGAAATCCTAATTATAATAGTATATGGATAAGCAAATTAGAAATGGCCTGTATTTAGGTACTTGAAATTATCTGATTGAAATTAATTCCTACTTTGCTTTTGAAAAGCTCATTAAATGTAATGCTAAATAGGTTATGACCAGAAAATTACCCATGTAAAATTACCCATTATTGAACCCATGTAACCAGCTGGATTAAGTCTGCACATAGAGCAGTACATGTAAGACTCAAATACCATGACTACCACTCTCCACTGAGTTAGGCTCCCTTGTGACCACAGATCTGCTTCCCACATAACACTGTCCCTTCTGCTCAGAGCACCGTGCTCTCTGCTCCGAGGCCCAAAGGGTCTGGTCAGTGTCAGACACTGTGCTCAGCTAATGCATCTTTGTGGGAGCCAAACAAAAGCAGTATAAACTTAGAAGGTAGACCAAGCCCAAAAACTTGGGTTTCCTTTGACTCCTAGAGTATGTCAAAATACAAAATAATAAAGACATGAAGATCAATTGATATGGAAAGCTGTTGCATGGAAAATGAGCGCACATTTTAATACTTATAGACTAATACAGTCCCCTTGAGGGCACTGCCTGAAGCACTGAATAGAACTAGCCTTATGTCTTGGTTTGAAAAGACAGATGTCTGTTAAGGAAGACAGGAGCCTCCCTTGAGGTGAAGGATGCAACCCCCTTCTCTCTGAATTATTATAATTTTGAAATTAAGGAGCTTTCAGGCAAAGATATAAAGAATAGGAATAACAGTTCTTTACTAAAATACAGATGTATAAACAGGCAAACAAACAACAATAACTACAGTGGTGACAACAAACAGAAGCACAAACCCAGTGCAGCCTCTCTCGGCTGTCAGGCCCTTTCCCCTTTGGTGCAGTTCCAGTCACAGCCAGCAGGGGCGCTGGCGGCTCCCGGTGAGCAGGGCAGGTGCGATGGTTCCCCCGCGGCTGCAGGGGGCGCTCCGGAGCGAGCTGGGGGAGCACGCAGTGATGGCGGCCTGGGATCCGGGAAGGGATGGAAGAAAGGCTTCACAAACCTCCCTGGGCAGCTGATCCTGGGGTCTGTCTGGGCTCTCCTGGCCAGGCAGGCTGGAGCAGCAGTAGGAGCACAAATTCCGTGTGGCAGGCGAGATGTATCGAGCTGCGGAGCTGTGGTAGGGATCCCCGGAGGTCTCGGCAGGCAGGACGGGCAGGGCTGCAGAGCAGCGAAGGCTGAGGCAGCAGGGTCTGCAGCTCAGCTCCCAGCGAGGCAGGGAAGGGCAGGTTTGGGATCCCGGGGTTTCTCCAGCAGGGAGGAAAAACAGCAGGAAACCCGCAGTGCTGATGAGAGTGGTCTCTCCCCGTCTCTGCACCAAGTCCCGAGTCCCCACACACCCAGGTGAGGACAGTAGCCCCAGATGGGCTCCTCCCCTCCGTGGCCAGTCCTTTTGTTTCTCCCAAGTACCTAGCAATTTGTTGTCTCGGTAACATATATGGGAGAAAATTCCTCAAGAGAAAAAAGGCGACTCCCAAAACCCCAACACCTTATATACAAATTGTCCCCAATACCAGGCTCTAAAAATGAGAAACAAATCAATGCAGAACCTAAATGAGTTGAGATTAAATGCTGTCATTTACATGTCTACATTGAGGGCAAAAGGTGTACACTAGAAAATATAGAATCAGTACATCTTACAGAATCCTTTGTGATTGATAACACCGAGAATGAAGTGATGAAAAGTGCCCCAAATACAGTACCAGCCCACTTTGGGTTTTACCTTATGACTAGATATACAGATGGAAGATAAAATAACCATATGCAGAAGGGCTTAAGATTATTCTTGTACATACTGCTTGGAATGAACTTTTGGCGGTGGAGAAGATCAGTAATCAGTAATCATTAACACAAGAGCTTAATCTGGTTTATGATTATTGTCGTACAGATAATTATCCAGGGTTTATTTCATCTGCTAATTTCTGAAATTGAGACTTCTTTGGTTTTTGAAGGTTGTTTCATTGTTAATGCTTTCATGGGCCTGAGGCATACAAAATTTGAAGTAAGATTATGAAACTAAAGATCAGCAAGTTCTGAATTATACATTAATGCTGTCAGCATGCCTGACAAATAGGATTGCCATTTTCAGTCCATGCATTCACTTTAATGGCAACAGCATTGATTTTAGAAAAAAAATAGTTCAAAGAGGTTAGTTTAAAAGTGTCCCCATGCTTAAAATTACTTCAGTAGAAAGAAAACAGATACCTTTAGAGGTAGTTTATCTGAACTCTTCTGGGAGGACTAATTTTTAAACAGAGCTGAGAGATGAAGAGCCAGAATGGTAACTGACTTGGCTTTGGAATGAGCAGTCAGAACACACTGTTGTCAAGAATGTGCAGTGCAGTTGTCCCTGCTGCACACACAGCACTCTGCAGTCACAGGTAAGGCTTTTCAGTGTGGCACAATGTACTGCTTCATAGTTCAGCTGTTCTTCAGGTGGGCATCTGAGAAGAAGTGGTTGCATTCCAAGTGTAGTTACACAAGGGGATTTTGTTTGAAAATTCTGACCTGACAGAAATTTAAAAAAGCATTAAGCAGAACGGGTTGAGGAGACGGTGTCTGCGTTCTTGCTACTCACAACCTCCCTTCCCTTAAGGAATTTGGATTACAGAGCACCTTGGTTACTACAGCTGCTGATGGTCTGTATGTTCTTCTCAACACCAAAATTGCCTTGCCTCTACAGCTGGTTTGCCTCTTAAAACAAAATCTTTGCCACTTGGCATTTAAAACTAGATAAATTTAAAACTTGTTTAGACAAGTGGGCTGTTTCCAGATGTCTTTAGTCAAAAGGCATTAAGTTTATTTCTTCTTAATGTAGGCTGTTATTATTTAAATAAGTAAAAATAAAAATTTAATACAACCCTTAACCTAGCCAAAATGTAAGATTTTATATCTTGTTGAGAGTAAGCAAAATGCCAGTGTCCACTGATGTTTGAGGATGAAAAAATTACCAGAACTAGGTTCTGAAAGCAGATTCTTTACAAAAGACAGTTTTCTGCCCTCATTGAACTAAACTAATTCAGCCTTAATCTCAGAATCTTATTTGGGCTGGCTGAAGAATTCATTTTAATCTGTCCTGTAACAGTTTATTTAAATATTCCTCATCATGAAGATCAACAGTTTTTATCATGGTTATAATTTCATATGTCACCTCACAGGTAAGACAGCTCCTCCCCCTTGCCTATGCACAACTGCAAAGCTTTTCTGCTGTTGACCCTCTTCCAAGGACAGTTTAATACGCTTTCAAACCTGCCTTCTGCATCCAAAGCACAGTTGTAACTACCTTGAAGTCTTACAAAATAAACTTTGACCGAGAAAACTCATAAAGGTAAGTGTCCTGTCAAATAAGACTGGAAACATTTATGAACCTGTTTTTTAACCCTAGGATCCCATCATGAATGTCATTTATATCTCAAACTTCTTCCTTAAGGAAAGGTATGTGATATTGATACCTCTTAAGGTTACTCAGTGACTAATATTAAAGGTGTCACTATCAGCTGCCTGAAGAACAAAATGCTACTGCTTTCTTATCAGTTGCTTTAGGTGAAAGGTTGCTGTGAATTTGCAATATTGTCTAGAAAAGGCTGTAATTACTGAAAAGGCTCTACCAGAGCAGCTTCCAGGAAGGGAAATATACATATCTTTACAAGTTTTTTTTATGTATCAAAAGTACAACTATATCTGTATGTGTTTATTTTTGAAAACTAAGTAGAAAAATTCTCATCCCTTGGATGCAGTGGGTAAGTACTGGAACTCCTGATTTTTGTCTTGAGGTGAAAGAATGCAGGAGGGTAGAAAATTTCAAAGGCAAGTCATCTCTTTTATGTTTGATGAAAGCCCATGCTAGTTTGGATGTAGACTTGTTAAAAACAAAATAATCAGAGAAACAGCACATGAATATCACTACTTTGTCTACACATGCATTATTTTGACCACGCTGTGACTGCAGCAGCTCTGCCTCTGCGCACACAAGGGGCTGTGTACTGTGCTGAGACCTGCCACCACTCAGGTGTGCTGTGCTTCTTTTTAGATTAATAAGATGGGGCTGCTTATCTCTGTGCAGGGTCTCACTGAAAGAATGGTGCTGTTTCCAGATTTGAACTGGACCTTCCTTTGCTTTACAAGAAAACTTACCAGCAACAATAGGTACAGTATGCTTTTAAGATAAAGAATTTCATGGTGGTAGCTAAGTTATGCTTGCCTCAATTTCCTAGCTCCATATTGTTAAACTAAATGCAAGAGCAAAATAAATTATATGAAAGAGATTTCTGTCTTCACCTGCTTACAGTGATTCACCATACCTTCAGCTAGACTTTAAAGTAAGCTGTTTTTTCTGCTTAAAATGTGGCATGCTACTGAGTCAAGGTTCTAAAAGATTATAATTTTAGCTAAGAATTAGAAGAAATTTGTATTAATTAGGATACAAAGTAGAAAAACAAAAGATAAGTTAATTGATTAGGAGATGCCTAAGATAGAGCTGTGATGTATGTTTTGCCACTATTATTTTGGTTTAAGTTTTGTTTATAGAAGGAAACAGAATAAATTAACTGTCATCAAAACAAATTGAAACTAACAGAACCAAGAACAGCACCTGGGTTTCATAATAATTAATCAAAAGTAGGACCTCTTGGGCTGTGCCAAGAAGTCATGAAGGCCTGCCAACAGCAAGAAGGTAAAAAGGTCACTGTGAGGAAGACGTTCCTGACTTCATCTTTCAGGACCACTGACCCAATTGGAGACCACCGACCGAACTGAAGAGACAAACTGCGCATCTGTGAAAGACTAATGATCTCATCTTATTACAAAGTGGAGGATGGGAGGAGCTGGGCTCATACATATGTAGAAGATGTAAAACTTTGAGTAATAAATAGGGAATAAAAAACCTTGTACTTCGCTGGCATGTCTTTAGGAGGCTACTCCCATGCCGCCCACCAGTGCCTGAATAAACATACCACTTTATAACTTTAATTAGTTAGAGGGTCTTTTGTCTGTGGATATCAGAATTTAACCAATCACTACTCTGATTTCCATTATCTAACAGTAAAATTAGAGAATAAATTAGAAAATAGAGAATAAATAGTTATTGTATGCACTTATCTGAATGTCTGTGTAGGCATTTTGCACAGAAACATTATCAACTAGATTGTATTCTGGACTAAAAATCTACTCTGTAAACACAGTTAGTCACAATAAATCTAAATGTTTGGTACTTTCCTAGTACTAGCAACTTTGGTTACCAAACTAGAGATGATGAGCAACATCTCAACTACAAATAATTTTCCCTTCCTTACTCCTGTGACTGTGTGGAGGGAAGGGAGAGAGAAAATAATAAGCCTTGTAAAATCAGAAATATACAAAGCTGACCAAAATACATGTTCAATTTCTGGCTGATAGGCATAAAAGAGTAAATGCATATTTGGATTACCTTGGGAAACTACTTTATATTAGAGTACTTGAGAAGAATAATGGAATATGAAGAAACTAGTTCATATGAACAGTATCAGCCATGGTGTTAGTTGGTTTTATTGATTTTTGTTTCACAAGCATAAAAATATATTATTTCTTATATAGGTGTAGAACTCAGCTGACTTCCTAGTAACATCTTTTTTATAATCTACAGGTTTTTTTTTAGATAGTAATCAAAGGAAAACAGTGAATCATGAGGTTAACCAAAATACAACTTGAAAGATGACCGTAAAAATTCTTTTTTACTTTTAGAGCTGTGTTCATTATAATAATTTTAATAATCACTGTAAAGATTTAACTATGGCTGGAGGTCAGCTGGGGTCTGGAGCTCAGACCCAAGAAGCCAGAGAGGTGATCCCGTCAGGAACCCTCTGCAGAGGGGATCCCGTCAGGAACCCTCTGCAGAGGTGATCCCGTCAGGAACCCTCTGCAGAGGTGATCCCGTCAGGAACCCTCTGCAGAGGTGATCCCGTGAGGAACCACCCAGAGAGGTGATCCCATCAGGAACCCTCTGCAGAGGTGATCCCATCAGGAACCCTCTGCAGAGGGGATCCCGTCAGGAACCCTCTGCAGAGGTGATCCCGTCAGGAACCGTCTCCCAGGGGGCCGTGGCTTCTCTCAGCCCTCGGCCGGGGGTGCCTGCAGAGGTGCCTGGCTCAGCAGCCATCAGCTCTCAGGGATTCAGCAGTGATTTCAGCTCTGCTCTGCAAGGCAAACCCCCAGGGCCAGGCCGGGATAGAGAGAGGAGAGGTCCTGCTGGTGGTTCCGCAGAAGCAGCTTTGTTCTTCCATCTCCCGCGAAGAGGTGACCAACGACTGATACTCTCCCAAATATGGGATAGAGGGGTCTCTTTTATGGGGTACAGGGATGGTTGTGAAAGGGTGAATAGCCAATAGATACTAAGAGAATTTATATATGGTTTCCTGGAGGATCATGGGTCTGTCTTCTCTCACTGTGACCAAAAAGATTCTCTCTTTGAGATTGTGCAATCTCCTTATCTCCTGGCTTTCCTGCCAGGGCAGGGGCTTGTGACCCCACATTTAACTACTACCATAAAAAAGCAGCCACCTGTCACACTGTTTATTAATGCTAGAGCCCAGAGAAATGAAAGATGTATCTTGATGGGGTTCACCTTGGGCTTCTTTGCATAAACCACTTTTCTTCATCATTATACAGTTAAATGGACTACAGTGGTGTAGTTCCAGGTGCAGATATTGTTTCTTAAAAGTCAGATGCAAGTATTAATTGTGTGTGTTTACTGAAGAAAAAATGAACCAATTTAGACTGAAAAGGTAAAAGTGATTTAGTATACTGTATGGAAAGTGTAATTAATTATTTTACACATCTGCGTTGCACCATCTAATTTGCCTGCTTTGGGGCTATAAGGGTAAATTTTGAACAATCCATATTTTGGGACTTCAAACTATGCTCTATCCTATGTTGAAAAAAAACCCTCTTTATTTAATTGCTGTTCTCTACAGTAAAAAAATGTAACATGAGCCTAGAGATATGAAAGGCACTTAATTAGTTAAAAATCCTAAATAACTATTTCTAGAGAAATGTGGATCAGTTTGATCTGGTTTTTAATGTAAATTTCAGAGATTAATGGAGTGTTCATTGTACAACTCTGCTACTTACACCTGTTTAATTGCACTGTATAAAGTAACTGAGAGGACTGTGCTCATATAAAGGTAGATGATATCAAGCCCTTTTTTTTCTATTGTCTGTTAAAATTTATTTAAATCTATTAATTCACAATGGCAGTGATGACTTGAGAAATGACTGCTTTATTACTTTTTTTCAGTTGTAAAACAGTTTTTCTTTTATGCTGGTAAGTAAATGTGCTATGAAGCTTTCCACTATCAGAGGGAAAAAATACCCTTAAAGGACTCTATATTCAAAGGATATTTCAACACTGGTGTCATAATCTTCTATAGATCTGTTAAATTATATTTTCTTCTCTTCATTTTGCATGTAGTCAATCTAAGTCACTTATTAATAGGTCAGTAAGATAGATTCAAAAGAAAACAGATCTTTTGTGTACTCATTACATTCCCTTCATTTCCTACTATTCCGAAAACTGTTGGGGGGTGTGAATGGGAAAGTGTTCAGCCTTTAGCAGAAGGTACTATTACATAAATTAACACATATCTTGATTTATGGAATCCTTTCAAATTATCAAAGATTGTCTCAGATTGACACTCTTCTAAAGAAGTCTTAAAAACAGCTGTGGCCATCTAGAATAAATTCCTCCTTTAAAAGATGTTTCCTGGAGCTGGGAATTATGAGCAGGGTTTCAGCATTTTCAGTATAGCTAAAATAAGTGAGAAAAGCAACCTGGAACATACCACACGAGACTCTGCTGGAAAGTGAGCACTGGTGGCTGTGTGCAGGTGCTTTCCCTTGTCCCTTTACCTGTCAGACCTACTTGAATTGCTCCTGGCTGTGCTCCACTCACCTGTTTTGCTCCAGCAGTTCATTGAGTGTTTCTTGTTTGTCCTGCATCAGATGCTGCAGGTGCTTCTTTTCTTGCTCATACTGAGCAGTCTTCCTGGAAAATTCTTTCTCCAGCTGAGTCATCTTAAGACTGATATCTCCAAGCTTCCCAGCTGCTTTCTTTTTATATACCTGTAAAGATTAAGTTAATACAGAAAAAAAAAAAGGGATTATAGGAGAAATAAGGACAAGTCATTACCAACAAAAGAAACAGCCACAGATACTGATTTTCAGTTTAATCTTTACATCAATGTTGCCTTGCTTAATTATGTCACGTAGGTTGCATTATGGGATTTCTTTAACCTATTTGTTAATTTGGAAGTATTACACTTCATTTTGTTCTGCATATAAAACTAATGTGTACAAAATACCATACTGTATGTTTGTTTATTACCTTCAAAAAAAGGCTTGTTTTCCAAGATGCAAAGCTACACTTTACAGCACGTTACTTACCACTTGCCGAACAGTCATACTTATCAGTACATACCAAGAAAAAGTGTTTGTTTTGTTAGTTGTTTAATCTTAATACTAAGAGGAAGAAAATAATAGCTTTGCTTGTTGCTTCACATAACAGTGCTTCTGTTCAATGAAGCACAAGTGATTTTTTGATTAATGGCTATAACAACTAAATAACTAATGATCGGTCTCATCTCAAAAATAAGAAATAATTTTTGTACAAAGTAACTTTGCTTTCTGACATAACATCCCCCTTAAATTGCATAAGCACACAAGAAACTGAAAACTATTGTTTGTGTATTGTTATGATATTTCTAGGAGCTGCTGCTCTTGACAATACCAAAATCCAAATGAACTTTTAGTCTCATGATTACAGACAGAAGGCTAAAATTGTTATTTTCTCTGCAGATTGTGATGTTTCCTACAGGCTATAGAACAGAGTTTTGGGATGGAAATACCTCCTTTAATAAAACCGTGAACTAATTTAGTGAAGCTTTGAAAGTGGTGCTATTTATGGCTTGCTAATGCAATGTTTTATCTCAGGTGCTAATCACTAAGGTTTTATCTTCATCTGAATTGGGGGAGAAAGATTGGAGTTTGCCTTTTGGAGGAATTTTTAAAAAGGCATTTTTAGACATGTGCTGTAAATAAGGCTATATAATCCTTTCCACAAACTGTTTCCTTTTTGGCTCTCGCAAAATATGTCATTGTGGAGTTTAATTTTCTAGAGGTAATAGGATAATAATAGATAATAATATTTATCTAGAATATTAGTGATTCAATACTTAAGGCTGACTTACATAGGGTTTTTATCCTAACTTTTCCCTGACAGTTCTAACAGAAGAATAAGAAGCCTGCAAGTTAACCAGTCACATCACTCAACTTCACAGATTCCCAGAGAACTCTTCAAAATGCAGAGTAATGCTATGGAAGGCTAAAGGTAAACAAGTTCCTTCTGAGCAGAAAGTTGGTCAGAGCCAGCCTAGAGGAAGTGCAGAGTACAGGGAAACAGCTGAACCTTTCCCTCTGTCAGTAAAAGCTCCAGCATTTGCCAGGTCTAGCTCAGGGTGCACGACCTGAAATGCCTCTGTATGTCAGATGCCCATAATAATTTCAAAGAACAAGAGAAAAGTTCCTCTCTCAGTTTTATCATGGAAAAGACTGGTGAAGTGTAGCATTGGTGAAACTCTGTTTTTCATCAGGTGGTCACTTACTATTCATGTACCGGGTGGTCTGTGTTCTAAGCTGAGGTCTGTGTTTTAAGCTGCACTCTACCTGAGATGCTTCAGGCCTCTGGCTCCTCCATATCCCACAGCTGCCTCTGTTGGCTCGGCACTCCTGCTCTACCTTTGCCAACTGAAACTGAGTCCCATGTGCAGAATGGCTGCAAAATCAAAGGGCAAAAATGCACCTTTTTCTTATGGCCATATGATTATAGTCTGAAACTAGGTATGAGTGATACATAGTTCTGATCTTGCCTCTATGGATGAATTATAACTAAGTCTGTATAAAATGCAGCCTGGGCAGGTCGGGCTGGTTCTGGGCACATTGACACATGCAGCTGCTTGCACTTACAGATCCTTCACAGCAGGCTGTTACCTTTGAATTGTTGAAGACAACCTATTAATGTTTTCTGAAGTGAAGCAGGTAGCAGTAATCAGACTGGTTGAGATAACAGTTTCCAGGACAAGGATATTAACACACAGGTCAAAGTCATAATATTTCCTCTAGAGCTGGATAGGGCGTGCCATGGCCAAGATCACGGCATCCCATGTACATAGCAATATGAGGAATGATCATGGATGCAGGTGCTGGTACTGAAGAGGACATAATTTACACTCTTCTAAGGTTGTTTCAGGAAGATATCCTCTTCATCACCATAGTTCTACTACACCTTGTGCACTGAATTACAAGCTGAAAGTTGGAGAATTCTGAATAAAGAGCCCACAAAACATTATTTCTACAAACACAGGCTGCTGGCTATGATATATGTAATGATCTGGTCATTTGTTGAAGTAACAAAGATATTTTCTGTCATTTGCGTTTTCTCCCATCCTTTACCAGTAAAATTAGTATTGTCCCTTACAAAAGAGAGCAAAGTACCATCTGAAGAAAACCATCCCACTTCTCTATAGAAAGGTTACAATTCTGATCCTCACAGAACAGCCCTGTAATGGAAATACTGATGAAATTTTTACTGTGTGCTAGAGAACACTGCTAATTTTTTCCCATGGCAACTAAAAACTTCTAAAATATTTTAATTAAGATCACTGACAATTATCTTCAGGGCTGTGTAAAAAAGTCATACACAGGGGTTGGGGGAGGAAATTCCATTTTGGTGGTAGATGACAGTGCTTGTACCTATAACCTTCCCAGGACAACTGGACTGTGACAACTGAAAAGTGACAGCCTATATATTCAGGTCTAGTGAAAGTTTTGTCAGACAGTACTGTGGTGATAACAGGGAAAAAATACTTCCTCTATTCTCGGTGAAAAAGATTTGGGCAAACTGTAGAAACGTTTAAATTCAAAAGCCAACAAAATCAATATTTTGGAAAAAATATTAATATTTTTGGAAAAAGTTACTCTGTAATATTATGTGCTAGAGTAAATAAGCTTCCTTATTTGCAGATTGATATTGGCACAAAGATGAACAGTAAATAAAAAATGAAATGAAAGCAATAAAAAGGGAAAAGATTTATACTGGAGACTCTTCAAAACTTTATGTCCAATGGTATAAGAGAATTGTCTGTACATGACCTTTGACAAAAAATAATCTAGTATTAAATGGAACTTTGAGACATAAGATAAAACCGACACAAGAAAAGGAAACTGAAACACATCTGTTACTTAAGCCTTCCTTTATTCTTGAACACAATGAACAGAAAACACTTTGCAAACTAATCCAGCATTTTGAAACAAATTTAAAATTTGAATTATCGCTAAAATTAATATCTTACTAGAGAAATCACTTTATATAGGATATTTCCTTACTCTTATCTTACTCTGTTCTTTAACCTATTCTTATCTTATTCTATTTCTTTAACCTATGGATCTCTAATCTATTTTTTACCTTAATTCTCTTCTCCTACCCAAAAGAGGGGACTAATGAAGTATTCTATTCCCAAACAGTACAGAAAATAAATAAAGGAGAAGTCTTGAGTTTCCTTTAATCTTTCCGTCATTTTTTGAAGTTGTAGGTTTGTGGAGGTGCCTCTCCCTGGAATCCCGGGGGGAGGGACCCTGCAGGGTACGGGTCTGCCTCTGTCCCTGCTCCCATGTCACGTGTGCCCCATACCTGTTCCTGATTGGGTGGGTTTGTGTGCCCGGGGCCCGGGAAGAGAGCAGGGTCCCATGACTGAAAGCTGCCTGGGAACTCCAGCCATGCAGCTGGAGGAATAAAATAATCCCTGAACATCTACAAGAAATATCGCTTCATCTTTTTTTCCAAGTCCATCGCTATCTTATATATTGTTGTAAGGATTTCCCCTCATTACAACAAATGGTGGAGAAATGCTGGGGAACAATCTCTGGAGAAGATAATTCATGAGTAACTCTCAATATCTCCTCTTGCTTTCGTTTTGCTGTCCCATCTCTGAACGATGGAGGACTCACGGAAGGACTCACGTCTGTCCGAACCACAAAGACACATTTACCTTAACCTTAAAAAGGTTCTGGAACAGCAATATGTAGATTTTAGCTTAATTCAAGCTCAGAAAGAACTAAGACACTTTTTGGCATGGCTGTTTAAAAAATTCTTCTCTGTTTCTTGGGAGTTGATTCTTACCAAGGACTTTTGGAAGAATGTTTGGATACAGTTAATTTCTGAACCAAAAATGTGCCGATGCAGGACAATTTCCGTGAATATTACCTGATTGCAGAGACTGCTGAGCAATATCGGCTGTGTCCCGCTACTGTATCAGCAGCGAACACGCGGTCGAGCAGCACCCGCGTTGCAGCGGCTCCTCCGCCACCCCGGAGACCGCGCGGCCCCGGCCGAGAGCGCCGAGTGCATTGCGGGCAGCGGCGAGGGAGCTCCTGCGTGTGGGAGAGCCAGTGAGGCCAGGCACGGCGGGAGCAGAGCCGGCGGGGAGACCGGAGGCGGTGGGAGTGGAGCCAGGAGCAGCGCGGCGGCGCGGGCCCGGCGGTGTTCGCCCTGAGGCAGCGGCGAGGGCGGCGGCGGCCGAGGCGGGGCCCGGCGATGGCCGCCCCGCACCGCATGGTGAGCGACGGTCTGAGCCCCACACCGATAAAGGCAGCGGCGATTGTGGCAGTCGCTATGGCGACCGTGGTGAGCCACGCCGAGCACAGCCAGAGGGGCGTGGGGGCGAGAAGGGAACCGCGCTAGCCCACGGCCACACAGCCGACAGCAGCAGCAGCAGCGGCAGTGCCGGCGGTTCAAAGCCGCGCACACGCGAACGCCTCACGGGGCACGGCCGTGCAGCCGCGCAAACGCCCGGACAGCGTGGAGCAGTCATGAGGAGCTCCAGAGGAGAAGCGAGCACGGCACCAAACGGCGGTGCAGAGGGGGCCGAAGGTGGAGCAGCCGGCAGGGTCAGCGTGCACCAGCACGGCCAGACCGGACCCGCACGGCCCCACACGCGATCCCGAGGAGTCCAGACCCTGTGAGAGGAACGCGCTGGCGGCCCCGGCCCCGGCAGTCCTGGATGTGACAGCTCCGACGTGAGAGCAAGCAAAGCTGAAAGCAAGAACAAAGGAACTCGGAAAAATAAAAAAGTTATCGCAGCTAGGGTTTTTGGAACTGTAAAGTGGTATAATGTAAAGAAAAATTACGGTTTCTTGTTGAAAAACAATACTGGAGAAAGTATTTTTGTCCATGAATCTGCTATTGTAAAAAATAACTCCAAAGGTGATGCTCCAAGCTTAGAAGGAGGAGAAAGAGTAGAATGTGAAATTGTGCCAGGAAGGAAGGGCCCACAGGCCACCTGTGTTACAGGCCCTGGGGGTGTTCCTGTGCAAGGTAGTAGATATGCCAGACAATATCCCCATAATCCCTATCCTTTCCCCTATCCCACCTTCCCCTTTTATCCCATGCCCCTTTAGCCCCCATATATGCCCAGACCAAATTTCCCTTTCTGGTTCCCCTCACAAAACCATGCTTTTCCATTTGCCATGAATCCCTTTGCAGTGCCAATGGGGGGATGAAAAGGAGGGAGGGAAGAAATTAACTGCCATTTTCCAAGATTCCAACAGATACAAAAAGGAAAATTCCTTCCTCAGTTTCCATCTGAAGCATGCTCAAGTCTTGTCTCCCTTCTGATGCTCCAAAGAAAATCTGTTTGGACATTTGGGGACTCAAGATAGTGGCTTCCTTTCCTTTGAAATGGTTTTGTTGTTTATCCAACTGTTTCTAATGTTATTTTATTTAATAAGAAAGGGTGAATTGTGGAGTTGCCTCTCCCTGAAATCCTGGGGGGAGGGACCCTGCAGGGTATGGGTCTGCCTCTGTCCCTGCTCCCATGTCATGTGTGCCCCATACCTGTTCCTGATTGGGTGGGTTTGTGTGCCTGGGGCCCGGGAAGGGAGCAGGGTCCCATGATGGGGGTCTACCTGGGAGCTCCAGCCATGCGGGTGGAAGAATAAATTATCTCTGAACATCTAAAGAAATACCGCTTCATCTTTCCAAGTTCATTGCTGTCTTATATATGTTGTAAGGATTCCCCTCATTTCAACATAGGTTGAACTTGTAAAATTTAAAAAATAGCTATAAACAAGAACGGCTAGAAACGTCTAAGGAAAGTGGGATTTTCCCGGGTAATAGCAAGCTCTTGAGAGCTATGGCTAAGCAAAATACAATTTCCTGAGCAACACAGCAAGTAAGTTAGTCTTATGAATGTTACAAAACAGAGCACTGCTACATTAGAAGAGACTAATAACTCAAGTACTGGCCTTATAGCATCACAGCAACTTTTAGAAAAATACTTGCTTTTGCTACATTTCAGATTTATCATAAGAAGTTCAAAAGACTTAACTTTTAAAATGTACTAAAATGTGCTAATGCTAAATGTTTACTCATAATTCCACTCCTTCTGGCAGAGATTTTCTAGTCTGCTCTTCTTCCTCAAACTCCAGTAACAAAGATTCTTATTAAACCTGCTAAATACAGTTTCTTCTGCCTCAAGGAGACACAAGTAGATCTCAGATGTGATTTGGAAAAAAACACCATAAATTTAAAAATACATAAATTTAGTGATCTGCCATCATGTGCCATCTTTTCTTTTAAAAATAACACATTGATGGCAGCAACCAAATCAAATTTCTCTAGTTTTTATTATACAACTGAAAGGTTGTTAAAAAAAAACCAAAGCAACCAAAACCAGAAACCCCACCAAAAATGCAAACATACACACAAACACAATTCCATTCCTGTTAAGAACTGTATATATTGTAGTGGTAGGGACAGGCGGACGGAAGATCTCGCGATGTGACGGAAAGAAGCAGGGGCCCCTTCTCTCCCTCATCCCCTGAGATAAGCTATCACCCAAGGTATGCGACCCACCACTCCTTAAAATTCCAGTAGTTTTCCACTCTCCTACTGACTCTGGCTAGGTCCTACCGTCCCCCTCTGACGTAGTGAAACCCCCTTACCTATTTAACCCCACGAGACAAGATAATAAACGCCATTAGATCATCCATCACATTGATGTCTGTGTGTCTGTGGTCCGAGCGGCCTGGGGGAGGCTGGGCCGCCGTGCTGTGTCCTTGAAACCAGGTCGCCTGCCTTCACTTCGGAAGGCAACAAATTATACAAAATTTTGCTGTAGGAAACATGACCTTTTCGTTCATTGTGATAAATTTGAGGCTTTAACTGAACTTACTACTTTGGTATCTAATAACTAATTTGAATTTTTCTACATATAAGGCGATTCTAGTTTCTCTGCAAACTCCCTGTTTTGGCTTCCACGTCTGGAACTCTCATCGGGGGTGGTCCAATCCCTCCTCAGCAAAGGCAGGCAGCCGCGGCAAAGCTTTTGCGAAAGCAGCTCCCAAGTAACTTCCCAAGGTAAGCAGCTCCCTGGGTTGGGACTCAGGAGACTCAAAAGACTCTGCCTGAGATGCTTCAGGCCTCCGGCCTCTGCCAGAGGCTAACCCCCTCAAGAGCCTGGAGAGAACAAGAGAGAGCTCCACATGTCTGCTCCCTATTCTTAAAGGGACCCAGCCACCCCCTCCTTTCCCTGAACGGGGGTAAAACATGCTGGTTCTGCTTCCAGCCCCGGGCGGTAAAGAGACACTAAAACAGACTGCAGATGATGTAGAGAATATATGCAAACACGATTTTTTTGGGTCACCTAGGACAGCAGGGTAGACACTAAGTCACTGGTCTCCTAGGAAGATCTTGGCTCCTGGGTTTGTAACAGAGATCTTGGAAACAGATGATTTTGTTGCAGTCATAGAAAGATAGGTTCTATTCAGCATGTGGTTCAGGATGCCTGAGATACATAACCAACCTTCCTTGGGATATTAATCTCTTCCCTGATTTATGGCAGCACTTCTGTGTGAGTGGCAGAGTGTGCAAGTCATCTTCTGACTTCACAGTTGAGTGGAGCAGTGTGAGAAAACTGAAACAGTTTCAAACAAAAGCCAGCATAAATTTGGGAACATTTCTTTCTCCTGTGCATAGAGATCAACTTACAAGTGTGAAACAGAATCTAATGTTTCCTTACCAGTAAGACATGCATTTCCTTTAAATTTTGGTTATACTTTCAATTTTCTGTGCAAACATGGTAAACTCTGGGAAATAAGCTACCTAGTATACAAAATAGTGACATACACCAGAATAATTTAGAGATTCTTTGTATACATCAGCTGACATTACAAGCGCGAAAAATTTTGAATGTATCCCAGAATGAAGGGAAAACAGGTGTTGCAATATTAAATGCTGTACTACCTGGGCCCTTGTATTTCCCAGCTGCTAACTTGGGATAAGAATAGGGGCGAAATACTGCCCTGATAATTAAAAGATTTGGGGAAAAAGTAGTCCATCTTCAGGACTGACAAAACAATGGAAGTAGTTTCTTAGGTGGCTGCAGTTTTAAATGCTCCTTGAATCTTCTAGGGCCCATACTGGAAAAATCTAGAGTCTAACAAAGCAGAATGAATACTCTGAACAGAAAAGCCACATATGAAAAGCAACACTTAAATCAATCCATGGTCTCCTGATTCCAGACACAAAACACCATTTCCTAAGTCCAGATTAATGCTGATAGGAACATGGCAAAGGAACACTGGTAATAGGAACATTGTCTCCCTCAAATGTGCTGGCATGAGCAGCTGGTTATACAGACATGAAGCTGTGCAATGAGTACACATAGTTCTGAAATACACACCTCCTCATTGATCAGGAAGGGTTAGAAACAAATCTTTGTCGCTTTCTCTTCACTAATGACAATTTTGTACTCTAAATGCAATAGATAGCAAGATGGCAGGAAAAAAATTAAGGCTGAATTAGTAAGCTTGCATGAAAATGAGGGCAGTTAAAGTAGGAGATGCTAGATGGTAGGTATCTTCAGTACAAAGGTTGTTTCTGTTTTTACTAAAACCTCATGACTAACCAAATTATTATCAAATAGACATTTAGAATCAATGAATTTGTTGTAATCTAAGTTATTTTTTTAACAGTGTGTGCATAATGTAAAGATTATTTACACTTGCAGTGAAGGAAAGGAAAAGGTGTCTAATGATGAACTGGAGTGCAAATTCTGTTATCAGAGATTTACTGCTCACGGTTCTAAGCCCAAAATCTTGGATTGTTTTCACAGAATTTATACTAGATGTTTGACTAAAATACTTCATAAAAAAGACAGATTTTCCTGTGTTAGCTTTCCCTTTTGCATGAAGTTGAAGAACTCCCTGATGAGACAAACATTATGTCCAAGCTGCCAGCTGGATGCAACATCATTCACCACCACTCTCTGGACCCAGCATCCAGCCAGTTCTTAACCCAGTGAAGAATGCACCTGTTCAAGCCATGGGCTGCCAGCTTTCCCAAGAGCGTGCTGTGGGAGATGGTGTCAAAGGCTTTGCTGAATTCCAGGTAGCCATCCTCAGCCTTCCCTGCATCCACCATGTGGGTCACCTGGTCATAAAAGGAGATCAGGTTGGTCAGGCAGATCCTGCCCCTTCTAAATCCATGCTGGTTGGGTCTGATCCCCTGGCCATCCTGTAGGTGCTGTGTGATGGCGCTCGGGATGACCTGTTCCATAATCTTGCTGGGCACCGATGTCAGGCTGACAGGCCTGGAGTTACCTGGATTGTCCTTCCAGGCTGTACTGGGTTGAACCTGAGTTGATGGACAGGCTTTTAGACTAATGACGTTTCTCACAATTTACATATTTAAACCATGTGGAAAGGTGGGAATGTCCTTTCGTTCCAGCTCGCCTGCCAAAAAGGTGGGGGGGCTTTTGAGCTTCTGGGCCCTGCCGGGCTGGGCCGAGGCCCCTGTCCCCTTTCTCCTTTTTCCTAATGCTGCAGCATGGGCCCTCGGTCACTGTGGGGGGAATTGTCTCAGAGCCACAGGCAGCTAAAACCAGCCATGGACTGCCACACAGCTAAACCGATCCGGCACAGCTTCTTAGACCAGTGGGTCCCTCTCCTGTCCATGCAGGGCCGGTGGAGCCAGCACTTCGTGCTGAACTGAAGAAGACACCATGCAGCCAGCAGCATAGGCTTTCTCCACCGTAAAGCCTGAAAAAGAACACTCTTCAACATGGCAGCTTCAGAGTCAGAGAAAAAGTGAGTCATGCGAGACAAAGCTGGAAATGGCGACGGGAGAAAAGAGGGCGGTGTCGCATTTCTTGCACATAGCTTAAAAATACTTCTTGCACGCCATGGTAAGAAACTGTAATATCATAAACCATTTGTCTCTTTAATCCATTTGAAGTGTTGCTATTGAGGAATTCTTGCAACAAGTATTATACCATGAAACGTGTGGAAATGAAATATGGAACGATATTTATTTCTCCCTGCCGCATGGCATGGGGGCCTGCTGGTGATCTCCTGAGTCACAAGGCAACCAGCCTTTTCCTGGGCAGGGGAACACCAAACAACCAGTGGGAAAGCAGGATTGACCAGGGAGTAGAGAAACCCCGTGGCCAGGGTCCCCTCCCCCAGGACTTCCCAGCAGGGAGGTATCTCCACATTGAAGTATGTGGGGGGAGGGAGAATTCATGTGTGGCCCGTGAAGACTCTGAGGAGTGCCTACGCCAGGCTATATAGAAGCAGTGAGAAGCTTTTAGAGACTTGTGGAGAAGAAAGCCTTTTGTTCAGGCCAAAATAACTCATTCTTAAAAAGATTAATAACCCCATGTGATGTCCCATGTTTGGCAGTGTGAAAGAACTGTGAGATTTTTCATGGGAGAGATGGTTTACACCACAGCAGATTGTTTCTTTCTGGGCAGGTCTGCTGTTGGCAAATTGAGAACCACGTGAAGCAGAAGAAAACCTTTTTTTCGTTAAGCAGATGAAAGAGACTTTTAAAGAACTGCAACACTGACTAAAATCCCATGTTCTATTATCCTTTGTGCAAGTTGAGTAAAAAGAGGGAAAGCAGGGGGTGGGGTGGGTGTTTGCTTTAATTTCTTGTAATTTCTTTTTACTTTTAATTCTGTTAGTAATAAAACTCTTTCTTTGTACAGCAACTGTTTAAGTTTGAACCTGTTTTGCCTCACAACCCTCTAGTTTTCCTTTCTTATTTTTTTATTTTCCCCTTATGAAAATAACAGATTTAGTGTGCTTGATGCTTAGCTGCATAAACCACAGGCCTTCTTGAGAACAAGCTTCCTCAAATTCTTTGGCCATTTTACAAATTCATTGGCCATCTTACAGTCATCTGGGCCCTCCCTGGTGAGCCAGGACTGATGATAAATGATGGAGAGTGGCTTCACAAGCTCATCTGCTAGTTCCCTCATCACCCTAGGATCGATCCATCTGGTCCCACAGATTTGTGAGCATCTAAATGGCTCAGCAGGTCTCTGACTGCTTCCTCCTAGATTACCAGGAGCCCCCTAGGGGCTATTCTGTTCCCCGTCCCCATCTACCAGCTCAGGAGGGACAGTTGTCCTGAGAGCAACCTGTCGTAGTGCTGAAAACCAAGGCAAAAAAGGTGTTAATTACCTCTGCCATTTCCTCCCTGCATCCAATAAAATATGGAGGTTTTCCTTGCCCCTACTTTTGTCAGTATTTATAAAAATATTTTTGTATTTAGTATGTATTTATAAAAATATTTTTTATTATCCTTCCCAGAAGTGGCCAGGTTAATTTTAATTGGGATTTTACCTCTCTAATTTTTTTCCTACATGACCTAGCAATATTCTTAATTGTTTCCTGAGTTACCTGCCTGTCTTTCCAAAGGGGATACACCCGTTTTTTTACCCACTTAGTTCCTTGTAAAGCTCCTTGCCCATCCAGGCCAGCTGTAGGGTCTGACAAGCCCCTGTCCTGGCAGGAAGGCCTTGTTTAGATAAAGGGAACTGCAAACTCTCCAGACATGGGGTCTGACAAGCCCCTGCCCTGGCAAGAAGGCCTGGAGATAAGGAGGTTACACAATCCCCCTGCAGGCCCCTCTTTGGGAAAGAGAGAATCTTTTTGGTAATGGCGAGAGAAGACAGACCCATGATCCTCTAGGAAACTCTATGTAAAATACCCTAATACCCATTGGTTTCTCACCCTTGCACACCCACCTCTGTACCCCATAAAAGAGACCCCTCTGCCCTGAGTCAGCAGAGGATCCGTCTCTGGTCACCCCTTTGTGGGAGATGGAAGAACAAAGCTGCTTCTGCGGAACCACCAGCAGGACCTCTCCTCTCTCTATCCCGGCCTGGCCCTGGGGGTTTGCCTTGCAGAGCAGAGCTGAAATCACTCCCTGAATCACTAAGAGCTGATGGCTGCTGAGCCAGGCACCTCTGCAGGCAACCCCGGCCAAGGGCTGAGAGAAGCCACGACTCCCTGGGAGACGGTTCCTCACGGGATCACCTCTGCAGAGGGTTCCTGACGGGATCACCTCTGCAGAGGGTTCCTGACAGGATCACCTCTGCAGAGGGTTCCTGACGGGATCACCTCTGCAGAGGGTTCCTGACAGGATCACCTCTGCAGAGGGTTCCTGATGGGATCACCTCTCTGGGTGGTTCCCCACGGGATCACCTCTGCAGAGGGTTCCTCACGGGATCACCTCTGCAGAGGGTTCCTCACGGGATCACCTCTCCAGACGGTTCCTCACGGGATCACCTCTCCAGGTCGGCTACGGCTTCTTGGGTCTGAGTCTCAGACCCCAGCCAGCACCGGCCAGGCACTACCCCCAGCCTTATTACTTTACCTGGCGCTTGGACAGTGCACTGGACTCTGGTCCATGGTTTGAGCAGCGTCCTGAACCACTTCAGAACAGAATCTGCCATTTGCAGCTTCAGCTTCTCTGAAGAGCACCTCTGCGTTGTAGCAGCAACTCTCCTGAGAAGACAGTTCCAGACCCTCACTTCCCACCTATGAGGAGGAACCTCCTGAGGATCGAACTGACCAGGCCGCCCACTTAGCAGAGTTTTCGGATATGTAAGTTAATGAAACTCAAGGCTCCTCTCGTGTGCACCTCTGTTTTCTTAAGTCCTTGGTTTTTGGTTTTTTTTCTTTTTTTTCTCTTTTTCTGCTAAGTGGTGCAAAAGGAATTCTACAATGGGAAACAGCCTTGCAAAACCTCGCTTTTCCCCCCCAGAGAGAGAAATATATTCCCTTCTTCTAAATCTCTTCCTAAATTCCAATCTTAAACTCTTCTCTGGACCACTATCTAAGAAAAATCTTACATCTTTCACTCACTAAATACTTCAACATTTTCCTTATGTAACCACAGAAAACATTCTTTATAAATCTTTTTGGGACACTGTGGGGAAAAAGCTCTCTTGCTTCCATGCGCAAGGGGACTCATCTGTCTCGCTTTATACCTTTATTTCATATAATACTAAATTCAGTAGAAAAACAAAGTCATGCAGCAAATCTACCTTCCCCCATCATTCCCCTTCCCTGCCAGGGACAGAGGCCAGTCCCCGTGCAGACCTAGGCTATGCCCTCGGCTCTGGCCAAGCTGGGGAGACGGCCACCCCTGCACTCTCTCCCAAAATCGCATCCAAGCCCCCTGAGGCTTTGCAACTTGCTTCAAGTTCTGATTCAAGTGCAAATTTCTCCTCCCCTGAGCAGAAACCAGCAAGACCGATTCTTCCACTTCCCTCAGTCCCGAACCCTCCCTCTTCTTCCTCCACCACACTACACGGAGCAGGCACGGGACCCAACCCTGACCCCACCCCTTCCTCCCGGGACAGATGGCTCAGAAACCCCCCCTGCCCATCCCATCCTGGCTGCAAGAATTGCACAATCCCTCCTGCGCGGAGAGAATTCCGTTATCTCGTTGGGTCGAGTCGCCTCCCCCGCCAAACGTCCCCCACCCCCAGCCGTGGCAAGCATGGACCAGTACGGCTCATACACCCAGCCTGCCGCTGCCGCCCTGCCACCCTCCAGCTCATGGAACCGCACTGACCCTTCCCCTGCCCCAAATCGCTGCCTCCGCGGCCCCCCCTCCCTTCCTGCACCACGGTGCCCGAGACATTCCAAGCCGTCCCACTGCCTCTGCCCCAGCTTGCAGCCCCTGTGCAAGCACTGTGGAGCACAGCACTGCTTCTGTGTGTCCCGGAACAGGAACAAGTTAGCACACAGCACACGCCGTGTGTCATGCAGCATCTGCTGCCAGTGCCTGTGCCCACCGCTGATGGTGGACACCACCCAGACTACCATGAAGCTTCTGCCCACCCTGGCAGCCTGCAACCCGCACAGCAGACACAAACCCCCCACCTCCTCCTCATCCAACGAGTCTTTGCGCAGCCCCTCCTTCCTCCACCACCAATCCCCCCGTTCCTAACCCTCCGCCCCCCCTGCCGCGAATTCTTGCGCTATCCCCACTTCTTTCACTCCCGCTATAAATCCTCATGCCCAGATCCCCTCCCTGCAGCCTCCCACAACCTGTGCCGACCTCAGGAGCAGCAATGGCTGCTCCCCCACCCCCCACAACGCGTGTAGCTGCTGCACAGCCTCCCCGTCCCTCCCCTGCTGCCGAGATGCACCCACCACGCCTCACAACACCCGCGACCCTCCGCCACTCCTGCCTTGGCTAAGGCAAGGCCGGCGTTTAGAAAAGCCCGCGCTGCGCCCCCTGCAGCCCAGCCCCGCTCTGCCACGGCTGGCTCCTTATCACAGGACACCAGCAGCTCTGATTCTGACTCAGACATAGATGATTGCTGGGCACAGACAAGCAGGCAAGCTAATCAGGCAGGAGACTGGGAGTTAGCCCAAAGATCTCAGCCTTCTCAGTCATTGTAGGGAAAAGGAGGAGGGGTGGACCATCAACTACAAAGATGTGGGAACCTATTCCATACAAAGAAATTAAAGAACTTTGCAAGGCAGCAAAAGAACATGGGAGAGGATCACATTATTTTAGAAACTTATTGGAAGCCACCTTTTCCTCCTACATGTTTGTACCACATGATATAAAAAACATTATGGGTTGCATTCTTACTTCAGCAGAATACATGTTATGGGAGAGGCATCGGAAAAGACATTTAAAAACGTTGTCTGACACCTATGCTAAAGATGCAAATCAGACTGATTGGACAATTGAACAATTAGCTGGAGAAGGTGACCTCCAAAAGCCATTAGACCAGGCTACCACCTTACCTGAAGCAGCATTACAAGACGTAACTATTGCAGCAAAAACATCGCTGGTTTTAACTCCTGATGACTCTGTTCCTACACAACACTTTGCTAACATCAAACAGTCAGTTGATGAAAGTTTTTTAAGTTCCTTGATAGTTTAAAAATTAGCTTAGACAAACAGATAGTCCAGATGGACAAAAAGAACTTTTAAGTAAACTTGCTATGGTGAATGCTAATGAGCAACGTAAAGCTATCCTAAGGGGTTTATCCCTGGAAACAGAACCTACCATCGAACAAACAGTTGAAACCTGCACACGCTACACATCCCCCAAGAACACAATGACCCAAGCAGTTGCTAAAGGCATTGCAGAAGGGGTTTCAGGTGCATTTGCAAAGGCAGTCTCAAAAGAGAATGCCCGTTGCTTCTACTGCGGTGAACCTGGACACTTCATGAAGGACTGCCCAGAAAGGCCACCTGCCCAAGACCATCGTGTCACCTACCAAAGGCAGCAGAGACCGCAGCAACAACAGCAGCATTCAAAAAACTGCCGAACGAGCACGGTAGGGCCCCGTGCTCAGACAGCAAACCAAAGGCCACTTCTCTCCGCCCCACCTGCAAAAGATGGAAGACACCACAGCGCACCAGCCCAGGCGATCCCAGAACACATGAGAAGGACCCAACACACAGAGCGTTACCAATGGGGACCAGACGCCAGCTGGTAACGTCACTGTCACTTAACCTTGTTGATGACAGCTTTTATCATATCCCTACAGGAAAGTATGGACCACAGAACGGCCCATGGGACATTCTCATCCTAGGTGACACCTTCCATGGTCCAGAACAAGTTTTGGTATTACCAGAAATACAGTGTACTCTGGACAAGAGATTGTTGTCCAGCTTTGTTGCACAGACTCTCCTCTTTTTCTCCCACAGGGAACACCAATTGCACAAGCCTTTTTGCTTCCACAGAACCGCCTAGAACAGGTTCCACTCAATCCAACAGCAATGTGAACTGAGATAGTGGGCTCAAACAAACCAACCATCGAATGCAGTTTGTTCTGTAAGGGAGAAAGGATCTACCGTCCAGGGATGCTGGACACTGGGGCAGACGTGAACATCATCGCCCGCTCCGAGTGGCCCGAGAATTGGGAACTGGAACCAGTGAAAGGTATGATCTCCGGCATCGGTGGAGCTACAGTATCTATGAGGAGCAAACAAAACGTCGTTATTGAAGGACGTGAGGGCAAGCTAGCTACCCTCCGACCATTCGTGGTAAGAGCCCCCATCACCCTATGGGGTAGAGACCTTCTATCCCAGTGGGGAGCAACCCTCACCATCCCCAGCCAAAATTTCTGACTGGGGCCACTGAGAAACGCGTGCTGCCATCCACTCCCCCACTCACCTGGAAGAGTGACACTCCAGTACAGACAAAACAGTGGCCCCTCTCAAAAGAAAAACTGCCCACATTAGAAGCCTTGGTAGAAGAGCAACTTGCCAAAGGTCACATCACTGAGACCACCAGCCCTTGGAATTCCCCTGTCTTCATGCTGAAGAAGCCAGGCACAAATAGATGGCGACTGCTCCAAGATCTCCATAAAATCAACGAAGTCATAGAAGACATAAGCCAACTCCAGCCCGGCCTACCTTCACCATCAATGCTGCCTCAAGACTTGTTGCTTGCCATCATAGACATAAAAGACTGTTTCTTCAGCATTCCACTCCATCCCCAAGATGCTCCATGGTTTGCTTTCTCCATCCCTTCTATCAATGATGAAGCCCCACTCAGAAGATACCATTGGCTCATCCTCCCACAAGGAATGAAAAACAGCCCGACCATCTGCCAGTGGTACGTCGCCCACATCCTGTCCCCCATCAGGAAGCTGTTCCCAGAAGCAATCATTCACCACTATATGGATGACATCCTCATCTGTACACCAGAAAAAACTTACTTGGCCAGAACTGTTAAAAAGACAATTGAAACCATAGAAAAAGCAGGGTTTGAGATTCGTGAAGATAAAATACAGCTTTCCAGCCCATGGACTTATCTTGGCCTCCAAATCCGTGAGAGAACCATCGTTCCCCAGCAGCTTGCCATCAGAGACAATCCAAAGACTCTAAGAGACTTACACAGTTTGTGTGGGTCCATCAATTGGATACGCCCCCTACTAGGGGTCACAACAGAAGACCTCGCCCCCCATTCAACCTTCTCCGTGGCAACAGAGACTTGGACTCTCCACGCGCTCTCACGCCAGAAGCCCGAGAGACCATCACCAAAGTCCAGGAAGCCTTGTCTTCACGCCAAGCCCATCGCGTCGAGCCCAGCCTGCCTGTCCAGTTTGCTGTCCCGGGTAAGGGCCCCGTTACCATGGACTGATCTTCCAGTGGGACTCTCAACTTAGAGACCCTTTGCTAATACTCGAATGGGTCTTTACAAGCAATCAACCTACAAAGACAATTACCATCCCCCAAGAAATGATGGCACATCTAATAAAAAAGGACAGAACTCGCCTCTGCTCTCTTGCAGGGTGTGAGTTCACATGCATATACTTGCCACTGACCACTGGAGATCTGAAGCATTTGCTCCAGACCAATGAGAGCCTCCAGTTTGCCCTAGATAGCTATACAGGCCAAATTTCCATCCACATGCCAAAACATAGATTTTTCAATTGTGATGCAGCCTTCAATCTGACCCCCAAATCAGTCCAAAGTCAGACTCCTCTCAAAGCTCTGACCATCTTTACCGATGGCTCTGGTTCATCTCATAAGTCTGTCATAACATGGCAAGACCCAAAGACTCAGAAATGGGAATCTGACGTCCAAGTAGTGGAGGGATCTCCACAGATTGCTGAGCTAGCAGCCATCGTCAGAGCCTTTGAGAAATTCAAAGACAAACCTTTCAATCTCATTACAGACTCAGCTTATGTAGCAGGTATAGCTATGAGAGCTGAACATACTTTTCTCAAAGAGGTTTCCAATCCAAAATTATACCAGTTGCTTTCTACATTAATTCATTTAATTTCCCATAGAAAGCTACCTTGCCATGTTATGCATGTGAAGTCACACACCGACCTCCCAGGCCCCACTGCAGAAGGGAACAGGAGAGCAGATGCACTGGCCATGTTAGCAGAGACTGCAAACATTCCTGACATCTTCGCCCAGGCAAAATTGTCCCATGCATTTTTTCATCAAAACTTGCCTGCCCTCGTCAGAATGTTTAAGCTCTCGAAAGATCAAGCCAAAGCTATCATCGCAACGTGCCCGAACTGCCAAAACTACCAAATACCATCTATGGGCACCGGGGTTAACCCCCGTGGACTGAACAGCTGCCAATTGTGGCAGACTGATGTAACCCACTTCCCATCTTTTGGGAGATCCAAGTATGTGCACGTGTCAGTGGACACTTTCTCTGGAGCAGTATTTGCATCAGCCCACGCAGGAGAAACTGCCAGCCATGCCATCAAACACTTTCTCCTAGCCTTTGCCACCCTGAGAGTTCCTGAAGAAATCAAAACAGACAATGGACCTGCCTACACCTCCCATAAGTTGAAAGATTTCTTCAACCAATAGGGAGTAAAACACAAGACAGGTATACCAGGCAATCCTACAGGGCAGTCCATTGTAGAAAGGACTCACCAAACCATCAAAAGAGTTCTCAATCAGCAACGGAGAGACACAGAAATTTTGTCTCCTGTTGAAAGACTCTGTAAAGCCCTTCTATGTCATCAACTTCCTAAATGGTACATCATCAGAGCCAGATCCCCCAGTACTCCATCACTTCTCAAATTCAACTCAAGCCAAGCTGACAGAGAAACCACCAGTGCTGGTGAAGGACCCAGAAACACACCAGATCTCTCGGCCTTTCCAATTGATTACTTGGGGGAGAGGCTATGCCTGTGTCCAACTACCATCGGGCCTGAAATGGTTCCCAGGAAAAAATATAAAGCCATACCTAGGCCCTGCTCCCACAAACAACAACAAGCATTCTCCTGAGTCAAACACAGGACCTCCCCAGAACCAGACCAGTTCTGCTTGGAGATGGAGACGTCGCCGAACAACCACAAACCAGAGAGAAGATCGTCCCATGACACAACAGCAGACAAAGTAGAAAGCTGAACAAGATTCTGCAGCAGGAGCCAAGCCACAGGCCGCACACTGTCTGACCAAATAGTTAATTCCCAATGTATATGTTACCACCGTTTTACTCTAAAATGTTCCCCTCCCTCAATCCCTACCAAACCTCCCTAAACCATGAAACCCTCCCCTCTCACCATAAAGCTAACAAATCTAGCTTATATTCCCTCTCAGAAGCTCCATCCCTGTCCAAGGATGAAATTCATCTATGCTGATGCTGTCCTCATTGCTGCCTGGATGCTCTTCACCGTGCCACATGCCTTCAGCTGGGTTGTCCCAGAGCCTAGCCATAATGTTTGGGTGACTCTAGCAAAGACACTCAAACAAGATAACCTATGCCTGTCCATGGGTAGCGTAGACAACTCACTTTCCACATGTCTGGTGGGAATCCCTTTTGTAGCAGATGACTGGCCCATCACCAACACAGAGCTCCTCCGCACCACAGGTAAGAGGCCCAACCCAGTAGACACCTGGGATGAGTGGACAAAGATTCTGCCAAATGCTCAGGATGAACCCCAAGAATTGAGCCTGCTGAGGTCCTCCAAAGCAACATGTTGTGTCAAATTTTACTTTCAACAGCAAAGCCAAAACTGGCCAGGAATTGACTATATAAAAAACAGATACAGAAAAGACATATCACCATTTAACAAAGCTTATAATAGTCAAGATTGGTGCAATTACACCAGTCACAGTCTCTCCGTGTCCACTCTCCACCCCAAGGAGTTGCCGCGGGGGATGTTTCTTATCTGCAGTGACAGAGTATGGGCCGGGATCCCTGCACGTCTCCAAGGGGGTCCCTGTAGCCTTGGCAAGCTTTCTACCCTCACCCCGAATATCACATTACTACACAATTGGAGACAAACAAATGCAACAACACGCCAAAAGAGATCCTTTGCTGAATTTGATGAAAACTGTGACAGCCGCATTTACAACTGGAATAAAGCAGGGCAAGTTGTGGCTCCCATATTCACTCCTTGGTTAGCTGCACTAAAAGCTCTTGGTAATATAAACCACCTGGGGTGTTGGCTTAGCAAGCAGGCTAATGCAACATCTGCTGCCTTGAGCGATCTTTTGAAAGACGAGGAGACCACCAGACATGCAACCCTACAAAACTGAGCAGTGATAGACTACCTACTGCTTGCCCACGGACATGGCTGCCAAGACTTCGAAGGGATGTGCTGCTTCAACCTTTCTTTGCACTCTACATCCATCCATGTCAACATCCAGAAACGAGAAGGACTGGTGAAGGACATAAAAGTAGACAAGAGCCTAGACTGGGTTGATGAACTTTTTGGATGATGGGGAATAATGGGATGGATTGCTTCTTTGATTAAGGGTGTCTTGTGGATATTCACTGTCATTCTTATTGTGTAACTTATGTTCTCCTGTCTTCTATGCTGTTTCAAAAGGGCTACTGGGGATGTCTTTTATTAAATACGGACAGGGGAGATGTAGGGTCTGACAAGCCCCTGTCCTGGCAGGAAGGCCTTGTTTAGATAAAGGGAACTGCAAACTCTCCAGACATGGGGTCTGACAAGCCCCTGCCCTGGCAAGAAGGCCTGGAGATAAGGAGGTTACACAATCCCCCTGCAGGCCCCTCTTGGGGAAAGAGGGAATCCTTTTGGTAACGGCGAGAGAAAACAGACCCATGATCCTCTAGGAAACTCTATGTAAAATACCCTAATACCCATTGGTTTCTCACCCTTGCACACCCACCTCTGTACCCCCATAAAAGAGACCCCTCTGCCCTGAGTCGGCAGAGGATCCGTCTCTGGTCACCCCTTTGTGGGAGATGGAAGAACAAAGCTGCTTCTGCGGAACCACCAGCAGGACCTCTCCTCTCTCTATCCCGGCCTGGCCCTGGGGGTTTGCCTTGCAGAGCAGAGCTGAAATCACTGCTGAATCCCCGAGAGCTGATGGCTGCTGAGCCAGGCACCTCTGCAGGCAACCCCGGCCGAAGGCTGAGAGAAGCCACGACCCCCTGGGAGACGGTTCCTCACGGGATCCCCTCTCTGGGTCTGCTACAGCTTTTTGGGTCTGAGTCTCAGACCCCAGCCAGCACTGGCCAGGCACTTACCCCCAGCCTTATTACTTTGGCCAGCCATCTTCCCTGACAGCTCGTCTTTTGGAACATAGGGATAGTCTGTTCCTGTGCCTTCATGACTTTCTTGAAGTATGTCCATCCTTGCTGGACTCCTTTGTTTTTAAGGGCTACTTCCCAAAGTACTCTCCAAATCAGTCTCTTCAATAGGCTGAAGCCTGCCCTCATAGGCTGAAGTCTGCCCTCCAGAAGTCTAGTGTGGAAGTCTTGTTGATGCGCCTCCTTGTTTCACTGTATACTGAAAACTATTATTTCATGGTTACTGCCCCAGCGGCCCCTAAACCACCACATGTCCCACCAGAACTTCTCTGTTTGTAAAGAGCAGGTCTAAAAGGGCGCCATCTCTGCTCAGCTTGCTCACCAGTTGCAACAAGAAGCCATCCTCCATACACACTAAGAACCTCCAAGACTGCCTCTTCTCTGCTGTGTTGAGTTCCCAGCAGATACCTGGCAGGTGAGTTACCTACAAGAACAAGAGCTGGCAATCTTGAAACATCCACCAGCTACTTGTAGAATAACGCATCCACATCTTCATCCTGGTTGTATGGTCTCTAACAGACACCCACCAGGATGTTGGCCTTGTTGGCCTTCCCCATGATTCTTACCCATAGGTACTCAATCTTATTGTCAGTAATCTCAAATTCCATGGTGTTGAGAGCCTCCCCAATCTCCAGAGCCACACCTCTACCTCTTCTCCCTCTCCCATCACTTCTGAAGAGCTTGTAGCCATCCATTGCAGCACTCCAGTTATGCAAATCATCCCACCACATTTCCATGGTGGCAATTATGGCACAGCTTTGCTCCTGTACCACGGCCTCCAGCTCCTCTTGTTTGTTACCCCTGCTGTGTGCATTAGTGTACATGCACTTCAGCTGGGCTGACTCTGGCCTACCACTCTTGGGCTTGTCTCTGGAAAGCCTAGTTGCATCCTCTTCCCGTTAGTTTAAAGCCCCCTCAATCAACCCCACCAATTCCTATGCTAGAATCCTTCTGCCCTTTTAAATGGAGCCCATCTGACTTCAGCAGGCCAGGTGCTGTCAAAGTTGCCCTAGGATCAAAAATCCCAAATCTCTCCTGATGGCAACAGCCCTTAAGCCATTCATTGAGAATGTGAGCTTTCCTGTTCCTTTCATCATTTATCCCTGCTACTGAGGAACTGAGCAGAATACCTCCATGCTTCTGCCCCATCAACGAATAAACCCAGAGCCTTGAAATCCTTTTTAATACCCTGGTGCCCTTCTTGTCAACCTCATCACTACCAGCCTAGACAAGCAGCAGTGGGTAATAATCAGGTGGCTGAATCAGCTCAGGGAGTCTCCTGGTGATACCCCATACCTGGACCCCAGGGAGCCACCAGACTTCCCCGTGGGATGAGGCTGATTGACATATAGGGCCCTCTGTTCCTCTCAGAAGGGAGCCACCTAGTACAACTACCCTTCTTTTCTTCTTGCGATCTGGCAGACGAAGTGTGATTCGGAGGATATATCGGCAGATTATTTTCTACAGTGTCATCTGCCTGACCCTCCCAATCCAGGACCTTGTACCTATTCTGTAAGGGCACCTGAAAAAGTGATAGGGTCAGGAGGAAATTTTATTACTGCCCTGAGTGTGGGCCTGTTGTGGTGTCACAGCCCATCCATCCATGGGCTGATGCAAATCAATTGGGTGGATTTCCCCACCCATGGCAGTGACTCAGAGGGCGGTTCAGTGGACACGGAGGTCTAAGCCGCATCCCTTTTTGGGCTGCTCCCGGACTCTAACCACCTCCCCTTGTTCTAGTAAGTTCCTCCCTGTTTGGTTGTTTATTAGCGCCCTGTTGTGGCTCGCGGCTCCCTGCTTCCCTTATTGGTTCCCGTTGAATTGTATCCTCCCCCTTAACTGTACCCTATTAGTTGCTTCCCTTTGCTCTGCCTTGTTCCACACCACCATAAAAAGCTGTGCATCCCTTCATTCGGGCCAGTGGTCCCTGGACCCTCCTCTGGCAATAAACCCTCTGGAACGCATACTATCGGCCCCTCTCACCTTCTTTATCTCCGGGGTGCCATGAGCCCTAGACATCAGCTGCCTGATGTGTCTCCTCTGAGGAGGAGCCAGCACGTGTGTACACTTCACTCTTTTCCGAGGACATTCCCTGAGGACGTCGGGGAGGTGATGCTGCATCCCCTCTGACCGAGGGCATGCCAGAGCTCTGGTTGAAGAGCCAGTAAAGCGTCATGGGCCCATTTCATTCTCCCCCGTCTACTCCTACTCCTGCCTGATGGTAAAAGGCATGGGGCTCCTCTGATTCCTGCAGGGCTCCTCTAAGGGTTGGAAGGGTATAACTCCACCAGTGTATTTCTCTTTCACTTTCTCTAATAGTCCTTAGCCTTTCTACTTCTTCCTTAAGCTCTGCCACCAGAGGAGATCATTCACCTGCTCACACTGCATGCATGTGTCCTTTGCACTATCCTCTGATACTACCACCAGGCTCAGACATTCCCTGCACCCAGGGGTCTAGACAGCTGCGTACTTCTTAGAGAATTCTGTTTGTTGGTATGCTTTCACTAGCAACGGCTTTTGATAATTTGAAAACCATTGCTAGGAGAAAAAGAGAGGGGGAAAAAAAAAGACACAACCCACCACCAGGACGGTGGTTGCAACCCTGCCTGTGCTAACTGCTGCGCAAACTGCTGTTCCATGCCCTCACAAACTAGCATGTCCTCACAGATGTGCCATGCCCCTGCTTGCCCACTCCCGTTTGCTGTGCTTTGAGACACCTGCCCTCCCTAGAGCCTTTTTTAAATTGCCTGCAAATGTCCCAGACATCACTCCTCCCTTTGCCTGAATGGCTAGCAAGAGGGCTCAGAGTCTGCTGGATCAAGAGCTCTTTTCCAAGATATGCAAGCAAGTACTCAGTATATTGGTATGGCTGCTTGGATTTCTTTACTTTGGTTCCCTCCCTCTTGGGATCTATTTACTAGTGATTCAAAAACCTAGGTGGTTGTGTGTGTTTTGTTTCATTCTAAGTGTATGTCTCATATATGGCTTAGTGCATCTGCCATGGAATTTGTAACTCCTCTTCATAAATATGGTATGTAGTGCTTTAGCAATTGATACATTTTTAACTGAACACAAACTTTGACCTCTATGGATTGTTCAAAATCCATATAATATGCCATGTATGTATTTTTGTTAAAGGACCATTCATATAAGTGTATGAATGTTGGCAAAATTGCAACATGGTATGTAGAGGCCTGTGGGCCTGCTGAGAAAGCTTCCCCAGAATGTTCTGTTCTGTTAATGTACCCCAGTTCTGCTCCCCTGGTTGGCTCCGTTGGGGGCTACAACCCTTGATACGCCCTGGGAGTTGCTTCATCAGTTCCCTTTCCCTGGACCCCTCATTGTTCTTCCCTGAAGAGTTCCCTGAACCCTTGCAGGGGTGCGGACACATTCAATCTCTCCTGTAGAACCCTATGCAAAGACTCTTGCTGCTCATTTCACCATTGGACTGTTTTAGCCAGCTGTCTGGGCTGTGTGTGCAAGTGTGCTGGCTGCATCGGCTGACTTTCTCCTGGAGAGCTTTTAGGAAGGTCGTGACATGAAACCAGCTAAGAACGCGACAATAGTACTATGGACAATGGTGTTTTTACTAGAAGGATGGTAGTTACTATCACCTGATCCTGAAGTTACAGATGCGTTTTTCACCACCATCTCATTAACTGTTAATAAAACAAATATTTGAAGGTTAGTTATTGTTTAAAAAAAAATCCTGTTAAATACTTTGTCACTGTTTTTAGAAATATATGGAGGTTGGAAATGCTCTGTGTATCGCTGTTCAAAAAAAAGCAAACCAAGTACCATTTATAAACTACTTCAGGTCCGAGTCAAATATTTTCTGATGTCAAAGGGAAATAAAGTTGCAGGTACTGTTCTGCTCTACAACTGTTGAATCCTAGACAGCCAACTAAAGAACAGTTTACAAGTAAGCTTTAATACTTTTCATTATTCCACCTGCCTGAAAAATTATCTGGCATAACTCAGCAGAAATAAACCTAAAAATGTTTTCAGAACTAAAATAACAAACTAAATTTTGTTTCCTTAACACAGTTCCTGCACAAAAATTATTTATTTTGTATTCAACTTATTTGATGCTACTGTATCACTCTCTACATTTCATGTGGTTATACTGGTAAACCTACAAAATATTTTGCACAGTGAATGAGTTTATGAAGTTTGTTTAGAGTAATATCCCAATCCAAAACTAAAAATGGATATTTATAAAAAGAATTACTTTTAATTTCCTATATAACTTCAGCATATACAGTTTAAAATGTCATAAAGGTATGTATATAAATATGGATGTAGTTTGGGGTTTTATTTTAGCAATAATCTGTTATGTAGGTTAAGATTTTTGTCTTAAGTAACAGATCTGCCAAATCTTGATTTGAGATTTCTCAATGAAAAATAAAAACCATAGAATTTTATTAATTCACTTTCTCCAAAACAATCAATTAAAAGGGAGAACTCTGTATCGGAAGACCAGATCCACTTTTATGCATGAGGCACAAATGACCTGACTTCAGAGGGAAGTGTGTGCCATGTGCTTCCAGTGGAGAATGGGTGGCCCACCTAGCCTTCCTTCTTTCCTTTCATCAATAAAGACTTGCAGTGAGGTGAAAGAAGCCTCAGAAAAACATTTTTAGACACATACAGTTGCATTTCACCTTTAACAGTTTTGGATGAGCTTGTTCCCAAGATACAAAGCTGTAGGCTATCTCTCTCCTCATAACCTGAGGACTCTATGCTCTACTTCATATGTATAATTTGTATTTCTTATCTTTTGTCTTGTGGAAATATTGGAAGATGGCTAAAAGCCAAGGCAAAATAGTATTTTCTAAGATAAGAAATAGCCAAACACTTTATCAATAACTGTGTCTTCTTTTCAGAAGAATTAATGCATTTTAAGTACTGTTATCACAGGAGACAGATAACACTCAAATGCCTTACAAGAGGTTTATCCCAAACCTCTATACACAGGGCAGTTACCTAATTTGTGATTTCCTGAAGCAGCAAAGAAATTAATTATACTAGCTTTTAGCAAAGCTAAAATATATTAATGTATCCATTAATACAATAACCAAAGAGCATATGGTGTTTGTAGGTGTTGTGTGACTGTTTAAACCCTCTGTTTTACTGACAAAAATAAAGAATGACAATGTTTTGCAAGTAGATTAGTCTTACTTTTGCTAAATATAAATGAAATAGAACTTTATTTACAGGCTTTTTTCTAATTTCCATTAAGAGTTGATGGGTTGAAGAGTTTTTAAATTTGAGGTTTCACTTAAAAATTCACTACATGTAAATGTTCTTTATTTTATGCCAACCTCTTCTCTATTCCTTACAGTAGTCACAGACCTATTACATTGCAGAAAATCCATATTTAACAAGAATACAACCCACTGTCTTAGTAGAGGAGCCAGACATGAATGAGGGTGAAAAAAGCTAAAAACATTTTATGGCTGTATTAGTACAATTAGGTAAATCTTTTAGGGTAGTGTTTCATGCATTCAGGCATTTTATGAGGGATTCCTTACAAATTCAAACTGTTTTTCAGCTTACTATTCTCTCTTTACACTTACGATTTAATTTATTTTCTTTGTTGCTAATTTCTATGCTGTATCGATCCTTAAAAGGAAGTGCAGAAGGAGCACCATTAACATAGTGGTGGTGCACATTTGTGTCATTTGATGCAGGAATAGCAGTGGAGGTCTTGACTGGCAAAGTGTAATACAGAGACTCACTGCTTTAGCATAAACTGAACAAATTTGACAATACAAAACAGCTTTTGAAAGTAATATATACATTACTTTCTGCATATAGAAATCAATATACCAGGTATCTTTCTCCTTTGTTTTTTTAAGATTACAGTAAAGGAAATCATGGTTGCACCAAAGATGCTGAAACATAAATGTTTCAAATTTATTTCACTGTTATATTGCAATTACATACTGTGCTTTTTATTTGTTTAGGGAGTTGTAAAGATAACTTATAATGTATTCTCTAACTAGGCTGGATGTTTAAATATCCTCTGAGTTTCTAAACCTTCTACCCTATGGTTACATGAAAGTACTTGATGGTAACTGTGCGGTTGAGATAATATTTTTCATTCTTCCAAATCTAATTGTAATGGACTTCAAGCTGAAGGAGTGGTACAGCCTCAGAAAAGTAGAAGACAGAATACTTGGGTTACACTACAGAGCAAAAAATGAAATACAAATAATATTTAAATATTATTACAACTAGTCATAATTCTCCAGGTAATTATGTAAACACAATGATCTGGCAGACATGCAATGTGTGCAAAAATACAACAGAAGAAGACACTAGTGAAAATTATAATGATTTTGCTTTTTCTAAACTTTTGAAGATAATCTCTAAGTCTTTCATAAAATCATTGACACAGATTTACTATTTTTCTCATTAAAAACCCCCAAACATTTCACAATAGATATTTAGCTTAGAAACACTGCTTACCTTAACTTTTTCGTGTAATCTTCCTAAGCGTAGACTGCCTTCTATAATTTTCTTGAGAACACCGTGATTCTCATTTTCCAAACACCTAGCCTGCAACCATGCAGTAGACAAAGCTACATGTAATCACTGTATTTGTCAGGGCAGACAAAATGAATACACTGAGGGAGACACAGCAATTCTGTTTTGAACTCCAACAGTCTGAAGAAGCAACATGGATAAAGAGTCCTGGAAATTATTCTCCTAGTGGCTCATTAATAATTTGTCAACTGACTGTGAATACTACAAAACAGTATTATTCTGAAATGAAACATACTGTAAACCCAACCAATTCCATGGTTTTTTTCTACAGATATATGTATTATATACATAGGGATCCCATTTTTATACATGAGACTCATCCTTTGGGTCACATTTTGCGATTTGCTCGCAAACAAGCCCTTGAAATTGGAAGGAGTTTTGGCAAGGATATTTCTAATATGGTATGCCTAATATTTAAAAGTAGATATCCCAGAGATTGAGATCTAAGAATCAGTTCCCCCAATTCCTAGGAGACATTTATTGTGCCCAGTTTCACAGTCCTGAATTCCAGTTTGTAGTGGACAAGGATTTGAATTGTGTCACCATAGTTCCTCTTCTTGAATTAGGAATTAACAGCTGTATATTTTATCCAGAGCTCATCACAACCTTTGTCTACTACCTGAACAACAGAAGTAAAAGAAGCTTTATTTTAACAAAGTTTTATGAAATGATTTCAGATTCAATTGGAAGACAAGACTATGAATATAAAAAATTGTGTCCAATGTGTTGTAAAAGAAACAAGATGAGCTCACAAAAAGCCCAGAAACCTCCATGCCAGGCACTTCCACTAAATACAAGTTGTGCCAAAACTCTCAATTAGCCTGTCAAAATGACTGCTAACCAATAAGGAGCAATAATATGCATATGCATCCACAGCAGGTCCATACAGATCACTTCAAGGATAACAGTCCACCCTTAGACTCAAAAAAAGTATTAAAATTTTACAATTGTGTGCTATTTTAAATACATGTAGCTCAACATCAACCTCTAAAACTAGGCTAAAAAAATATTTTAAATTTGATACGTGCCACTGCAGACCCTAATGCTCATGTGAATTAAGGCTAATTCTGTTATCTGCAGAAATAAGGGTAGTTGCTTTTAATTACTCCTCTAGAAAAAAATATTTCACTGCTCCAATCCTATTTGCTAAAGTCTACTTAAGTAGAGCTAAATCCTTAAACTGAAATTATAGCTTTATTTTTTGATAATTCATATTAACAATTTCTTGTGCTAGTAGCATGATAAATATCAATTAATGCATATTAATTATTTAAAGATAATTACCAAAAATACAAGATGATCACGTTCCTTAGCTGTCTTCTCCACTAGCCCAATAAGATTTGTTAAATAGTGATGGGCTGTGACTTCTTTCTCCTTTGCTTCCTCCAGCTGCAGTTGCAAAAGACCTATTTTCTTCTTTAATCGTCTATAAAAGAAAAAGGAAAATCTTCGGATGGGGAATTAATAATGGCCTTAAAAAACTTGCATCACATGTGCAAATCAGCATGTACAAGTCTCAAACAATCAAACATACTGTTAAAAATGCACCGGCTCAGAATAACTGCAGTATCAAAAGAATCACATCCAAATTTTTGGGGCTGTTTCTTATTTACAATATGTTATTTGAATAACAACAGTAACAATGATTCAAAAGAACAGTTTGTGCAATGGCTACAAGCTCATAATTCTTAAGATATAGAGCAACAGTATTGTTTTTACTTTTTAAAATATTGTGAACTCATCTCTAAGGAACCAGGTGCATGAGAAGATCTGCAAATAGCAGATCTTATCCTTACCTAACTGCAAATAGTGTAAGTCTACTCATCTTCTTTTCAAATGAGTACACAATGATTAATTGTTATAGTTAACTACTAACCACTAAATTAAATATATATTCATAAATTGCACATAGACACAGACAAGCGAGCCGGAAAATATACAAAGGTGAGCAAAATATGACAACCAGGCCTCAAGACGTGACTAAGGTAGGTTTAGGAAATGTGTTTTTTCTGCAGTAGGTAGAAAATACACATTATGGGAAGATGGTATTTTTTTCAGATATTTTCGTTGTTTTTAGAAATAAAGTACTTCTGGACAAGAAAATTAGACTGTGGTAAGACCTGTTCGTCTTTTGAATCATTTGCATCTCAGTTTCCAGGATCTTCTTGTCAGCCATAAAGTTATTCTTCTCGAAGAGCAGTTTCTTGTTTTCAGTTTGCAGTGATGCTATCTTTCCCATTACATCTTTCACCTCGCAGTGCTTTTTCTCCTGCTCCTGCTGTAAACAGCTGCAAAAACCAACAGTGTAGAACAGCTGTCATGTATAGATCTACTTCACCAAAATGCTAAGTTACAGGAAAATACCCAGGGTGAAGTTATGAAAAAGATACACTGAGAATGCTCAATGTTTAGCGATGACATCAGAGAGGTATTACAATCTCATATCAAAATCATAACTAAGTTATTCAAGTAATTGCTTTGGACTGCACTTTATTTAAATTACAAAAATATGTAGTCCAGGCGTAATCCCTTCATTTTTTTTCCCAAGAAATTACTAGCACGCCAAAATACAAGGTCTGAGAACTTCTCAGTATGGCACCGTACCACAAAGCAGTAACCTGCACTACCCAAAGGCTTGAAAGCATACAAATTTACAGAATGTCTTCATGAAAACATTACTCTGCATGACAGCACTTCTGAGTTGTGCTGTTTCGTGTAATTTCGATATTGTCACAACTGGACAAAGTTAGAACTTCCAGTTTAGAATTTCAGGATCCTTTAGACATGTTCCAAAGATGGGAACACAAGAATGAAAATGTTTTATATATAGATATATATTAATATTTACATATATATATTCATACATATATATTTGATAGAAGCAAATAGATTTGACAAAAATGGTATTTTTAATGCCTCCTCTTCTACTATTTAAAATAGTACAATTAGCACTACGTACTCTATGGTAAAAACATTTCTATCAGTGTTTCTAGATCTGGGGTTTCCTTTTTGTCATTTTAAATGTCTCCAAAAACCAAGACAGTATTTTTTAAATACTTATTTTCCTTTCTTTGTGCTTTGGTAGTTATCTTCCTGGATTACCAGCAGAAGTTTCCACTGGCCTCCTACCTACAGAGTGCTAAATGTTCATGTGCATGCTCTGCATCAGTGTTTCTCTGTGCACCAGATGTAAACTCATACCTTTTTAAATCATTCACCAAAGCCAAGTGCTCCTCTGCTGTTATTCTGCTATCCATTTTGGCTTTCAGCTCTTCACATGTAGAACACAAAGCTTCTATCTGCTTCTGGTACTCTGCTATTTCTTCCTCTTGACTCTGTTTCTTACCTTCTAAGATTACTATTTGTTTGGTCAGCTCTGAAGCTTTTGGAAGGGGAAAAAAAAGGTCAACTGGGTATAGCAGAACTAATTCAATCACTTGTGAAACTCCAACAAAACCATTAATATGTTAATTCCTAGTTGTTCACAACATCATGTAACAGTGGATTTGTCAATCTGTATTTTAACAGCTTGGACTTGATTTTTTGCTGTCTCAAGCAACTTGTTCTGGAAAAGTGCAGAAACTTCAAGAGTACTTCTTTTCAGGGCTATAAACTCATTGAAATGTCATTTTATTCTGAATAATTCTGATTCAGTTTAAAGTGTTCTTCAATTATGAAAAGGACTGTATTGCAGTTTAACAGTTTCCACTTTTTCAGAAGTAAGTCAGAATGGAGTATTTTTTATAGTCTCGATAGGTGATAATGACTTTTTCTTTCAGTATCAGTTGACATGCAGAGCATGATTTCCTATTAACGTTACCTACAATCAAGGATGCTTTTTAGGCATATATAAAGTTGCAAAGAAAACCCCAGCCAACCAAAATCAAAACTCCACCAAGCCTGCCAAAACCAAAAAATGACAACAGAAAACAAACAAAGAACCCTACAAAAATCTAAACCTGCAGTACCATCTTTAGTGCAGTTCACATGCCTAGCAACTCAAGCACTTTTACCTTCTTGAACATGTTGTCTGTGACTATCTTTTGCTTTAGCTTGTTGAATTTTGAGTTGCTCCATCAACAATTCATTTTCTTCCAAGACCAGCTTGGCTTGAGTTTGCAGCTGTTGCCTGCAATGATAACCAGCTTGTAAATAAAATATAACTCAAATGTTAACTTATGTCCAAAGAACAAACACAACTGACTCTCAACAGCGTAAACTTACAAAACCATATTTGAACTTCTTTAAAACACAGATTAAAAATCCTTCTTGAAAGCAGTATCAGGACCTGAGATAAGCTTACTGGAGGCATGAATTCATAACAATCAAAAGGTGATTTATTTTAAATAATCTTTAAAATCTTTGAGTACTGGAAGCAAAAATTCCCTATAAAAAGAAGGAAAAATAAATATGTGTGAATTGGGATCACAGCATCATAATGGTTAAGGTTTGAAGGGACCTCCAGCCTCAAGAGGTCATCTCATCCAACTCCCAGCTCAAGCAGGGGCACCTACAGCCAGAAGTCCGGGACCATGTCAAGATGGCTTGAATATATCCAGGCATGGAGACTCCACAGCCACTGGACAGCTTGTTAGAACACTCATGGTGAAAAAACTATTTCCTTACACTCAAAGGAAGCCTCCTATGTTTCAGTTTGTGGCAGTCACCTCTTGTCATGTCACAGGGCACCACTGAAAAGACCCTGGCTCTATCCCTATACCCTCTCTTCAGGCATTGATATCCAGCGATAAGACCTCCCCTGAACCTACTCTTCTCTAGGTGAAATGGTCCCAGCTTTCTCAGACTTAAGAGAGAGAGAATTAAAGCTACATAATGGTGCAAGATTTGCAGACATCTTTGTAACTAGTACCTGAAGCAAATTTGCTTCCAAATATGTTTATAAGATTTGGATTTACTTGACTTTGATCTGTGAAAAAATACTGCCAGTGAGTTTTATGAGCTTGTAAGGAACATGGGTGTTTTAAATGAACTATCCCTTGCAGAGAACTTAACTCTCTGCTTTTTAATTTTTATTAATTCAGCTTTTAAAAATACCCAATACTAGTCTTTCTGATGTTAAAAAAACAACCTTTAAAAACTATTTGCTGTTCTAGTAAGCTTAAAAAGAACTATTAGCCAAAAGGCATGCAGAAATACAGTACAAATGTCAGATGATAGCACATTAATTTAAACTGAAGAATTGTCATCAGTCGGTAAGAGTAGCCCAAACCCAAACAAAATGTAGAAAAATAGATTTAACAAGGATTTCCAATGATAAGAACTAACATAGTGTGTATCTGCTTTGTTCATGTGTGGCCTGACCTACATAAAAATTCCCCTACTATCAAATTATATTCTGACTAAAACTGAAGCAAAAGTATACAGCTAACAATTGGCAGCTGAAAAATATAAACAATCTACCCTGAAGATTTCTGCAGAGAAATGGCAGTCCACTTTGATTCATGAAAACCTCTGCGTACAGAAGCTTGCAAGTTTAGCTGACTTCTTTAATTTACTGTGAAATTTACTGCATTGGGCATAAGAGAAGAAGGGAAATGTGTATCAGCCACTTGAAAATCAGTCAATAGCTAACAGCTGTCAAGCTACATCCTCATCCTCAGCTATGCCTGGCACCATAAGGCTATTTTATAAAAAAAAAAAAATTGAAGAATTGCTGCAAAAGGGGTATTAGGTTGATGAAGACCAACTCCTTTACGTGGCAGAAAGTACATTCTTGCAAGAATTCAAGACAAATAAAAGAGAACTGCACTGCAATGCTGAGTGCGAACAAGTCATTGAAGGTAGAGAGCAAAAGTTACATAAAGTGATATTGCTGCTGGTTTCCCTGCCTTGCTGTACCCTCCTTAAAAAACAGCTCCCAGACAGAGACTACAGACAGCCTGAAATAGCTCAGAGAGTTATGACTTTCTCTCATTCATTTGCAGAGGGGCAAAATTAAAAGCAAAGGTGTTAATTGAAAAAATTATGAAGAGTGTTTTGAAATTTGTGGACAGTAGATAAGCAGCTAAGGATACCTAAAATATCTACAGTATTTTATTAAAGCACCCCATACAACACTTAAGATACCTTTGTAACAACCTTCTTAACCAAATCTATACAAATACTAACACTTGTACTTCTGCCTCACGGAAAGCAGGTCTATGCTACTGGGTGAATCAGCAGAAAGACCTAAGATTATGATGCATGCCATCTCTTCCAAAGTCCTCCTCATGTAGACACTCTGTCATCTGAGCTATTGCATGCAACTACCTGTGTCATGGGTGCAGGAAGAATTTTTATGTTCACTCATGAGATGCTGTTCCAAAACCAGTTACACTGGTTAGAAATTATGTTCCAATTTCCACTTTGTTTAGTGAATGAATATCCAGCTGTTGTTCTAGTAACACTATCCTGAGTACCATAATTGCAGCATAAGAATTTTTTGTATATGCCATGTATCCTCTTCCTGCTGCACATACAGAGAGCAACACTGTCCTTTTGCAGCCTTTGTTCTGTAAGTGAGAAAGGCCAATCTGCCTAAGTTCCAAATAAAAGAGGCTCTCCATTTCCTTCACTACACCACAAACCCTTTCAGCTTTGATTCTCTGTACTTAAATATGTGTACTCTCTAGAGATTCCCATACAACTGTATTGTTGTTGCCTAACCGCTACTGGAAGGACTTATTCTAACATACCCCATGACCTTTCTTTCTCTTTATAGCTGTTGCCCTAAAAAGCTGACAGTCACATTTCACTGAACCAGTACAAAGAGATTCTTCTCCATCTCAGTTACCAACCAATGAATATCTCACTTAGGTAAATTGTTAGTAAATCTCAAGTATTTTTTACTACTGTTCTGGTTAACAGAAAAGGCGCCTGCCAAGGAAGGTGGGGACCTCCTTTGGAATGGAAAATTTGATCCCCTTCCCTCCAAATTATTATAACTTTGAAATAGAGGGGCTTTCAGGCAAAGATATGGGAAAAGGAATAACAGTTCTTTACTAGAATACATATATATAACAAGGCAAACAAACAACAACAACAACAGCAGCAACAGCAAACAGAACCAGAACCCAGTGCCAGCCTCTCTCGGCCCCAGGCCCTTTCCCCTCGGTGCAGTTCCGCTCGCGGCCGCCAGGGGCGCTGGTGGCTCCCGGCCAGGCAGGGCAGGTGCAGTGATTCCCCTCGTGCCTGCAGGGGGCGCTGTGGCCCGAGCTCGGCCGCCTCGCTGCACCTGGTTAATGGTGCGTCAGCTGGCAGGAGAGATGGAAAAGGGGCTTCTTTTACAAATTCACGGGGGGGGCAGCCGGTCCCAGTGCCCCCTCTGGATAGCAAAATGGGCTGCAGCAGGAACCTCAGAGCAGCAGCCTGGAACGGCGGGGGTGGGCACACCCAGAGTGGCAAACAGGGTGTAGCAAAAACTCTGGAGCCATGTCAGGAGCAGCGGGATGTCCAGGCAGGCACTGGACGTCAGGTTGAAGTGTAGCGAAAAACCCGAAGCAGCAGCAGAAAGCAGCAGGACTGGGCAGTGGAAGCCAGGCTTCTGCAAGCAGCTGCTGCACAGAGTCGGGAGACACTCCCTCTGGGAAGGGGAGAGCGGGTCAGGGTCCCCTTCCCAGTGAGGTCGGGTGTTGGAAAAGGTCCCAGTTCGACAGCCGCTCTTGCGAGCAGAAGCTCACCCACAGTAGGGGAAGCAGTGAAAGACAAAAACTCTGCAGCGGCAGTGAATTCTCTGGGCAGCAACAGTCTGGTTACAAAACCACACCTGTGCACTCTGATCCTGAGACCAAGAGAGTAAGGAGCTGAGCCCAGCCCCCTGACCCACAGAAGCCAAAATCTTGAGGTATCTCTGTACTTCCCAAGGGAAAGCCCCCCAGCTAAGAGTCAGCTGCACTCTTCCCCTTCCTCCTCCTCCCAGCCACATCTTTTGTCTCCCAAGTATCATTGTTTCCATCTCTTAGGCAACAAATGGGAGAAAAATTCCCTGGGAGAAAAAAAAGCAAACAAAGAAAAAGAAAAGGAAAAATCCTGGCTTCCAGCAACTACTTAACTTCATTATGTTTCCATTGTTTCACTTCTCAAGAACATCAAACTCTTCTAATGCCACATTCCAATGCCATTATATATTAGCGGAAAAACTGATATCATTGGCACACTGTAATGGTATGTAACCTGCAATATCTGGGACAGAATTACAAAGGCTTCAGGTGCAAAACTCCACTTTCATATTTAATGTTTACTTCAAAATTATTCCAGGCATTGCAGATCAGCATTGTTCCAATATGACAATAGTGATGCTGTTATTTCTTCAGAAAAACAATGTGTTTGAAGGCAAAAAAAAATTTCCTTAAAAAACTTCTGTAATTTTAAAAGTTTGTATGAAATAAGCAAAATAATTAGTAACTTTAAAACTAATTTCTAGTATAACAACTTGCCATTCTGTAGGGGTAATAAAGTTATTTAATTGCTCATGCAGATCTTTATTCTCCCACACCAACTCTTCAACTCGTGCTTTAAAACTCTTCATATCCTCCTGGAAGACAAAGGATTTAATATAAAATTCTTTATAAGCATTTTAGTTTAATTTTTACATCAACAAAAAATTTGGTAAGTACACATGCTTGGGTGCCTTCTAGTTCTTGTCTTAACAGAATACTATCTCACTACTCACTCATCTGTAATTCAGGTGTGCATATTTGATTTTAAATTGTTTCATCAATCTAGTAATATCTGATTAAAAATAATACTGATATTTGACTTGTGCCACATTTTTGCAAGTTGTAGATCCTTAGAAGACAAATTTAAAAAGCTGAATTCTGGAAATTACTACCCATTTTCAGTGGGAGTGACATGGATTTGAATATGGTAAGACAATACAGTGAATTTACAGTAATATAAGAAACCCTTGCAGTTTTTTGCTAATTTTATGGCTTCATTTTTGGAAGGAAATAGATTTATTTTTAAAACCTAGTAAGGTTCTGCTCTGAAGCAAATAGCAATTTTTCAAAGATTCAGTGACAAAAAATACTTTTAAAAAACAAAAAAAGTACCCAATCTTTGAATACCTAGAAGTAAGTAAGCAGCTGGAAGGGAAGCTATGCAGAGCAGTGAGTTCCCATTATGTCATAAATTCTTTCTACCACTGACTAGTTTGTGGTTTTGAAAGGAATGAGATAGATTTGTCTTTACAAACAAACTGTGGGTCTGCTGACAGGTAAAAGCTAGATACTGAGAGCTGACAGAAACAAATGGGAGGGATTCCACTGATTGATGAAAGGAGTGAGAAGGATTTGTCTTTACAAACAAACTCTGTCTGCTGATAGGTAAAGATAGCTACTGAGAGACAAAATAAGCAATGGGAAGAACCATAAATTCTATAGGAAAAGAAAAAGGGGGGGTATACATTAGAAGGGGGTCTGCATTAGGTGATTTGGAAAGTCTGTACTTCTCAAGTGCCTCAGCCAATGGGAAAAGAGAGGGAAATGCAGATGGGAAATTGGGATAAAAAGGAGGCTGCATCCTCTAACAATTTGAGAGACCCCAGGGGAAATGCCCCATGACCTCTCCCTTTATTAAAAAAACAGGACTTCTCTATCTCCTTTTTGGACATAAACCACTGGTGTTTATGGATTAATTTTCCTGACAGTTTGCTCTATTTTTAAAACACATCTTACATTCTTACTCAGTATAGTGCAAGCTCCTAAATGTAAACAGGCTGACAAGATAAAACAAGATAAGCAGAATAAGACAGCACAATAATTATGCATGGAAAAGTAAAACAAAGTCACTTTATACTTTAGGCAGACAACAGTTTTGGCACTTCCCTTTAAAAAAAGTCAGTAATTTATTTCTGATTTAGTGTATATTTTTTCTAAATGGCAACTTGCCTCATGTTCAAGAATAAAATCTTCCTTTTCTCTTATTCTATCTTCATATGCCAACAGAAGAGGTGACAAATATTTCATATCCAACTTAAAATTAAAAAATAAATACATGTAAATTCATTACAAGCCATAATTACATCTGTATTTTTTACTTCTGCTATAGATTATCAATTTTGAAAGCTGTTAAAGGAGTTTCATATATGACTTGCAGACTAAAGTGCAGAAATTATACAAGCATGAAGACGACCACATGCAGAACGATGTGGTAGAAACACTTCATAGCACTGTGTTAGGAGCAAGCTTTGGAAAGGAAAAGACTGCATGCTTGCATCTTTCCTTCCCTAAAAAGCAGCTTTCACTTATCACTATATGCAGCATAGCAGAATGTGGATGCAAATGAATACAAAACAAAATTCAAACACTACAGTGAATACTACTACTAAAGAAAATTATCCCAGATTCATTAGTAAGCAGGAAAGGGATTTTTACACTCTTTAAGACTAAATACATGCATATGTGATTACTGGCTATTATGGCTAGAAAGAGTAGGAGAACTTTCCCATTCTGTATAGTTCTCAGTCCCAGTGAGGAAGGAAAGTATAAGATCTGATTAGTATTTCAAGGAGAAATTGTTTTACATATTACAAATGCATTCCCTTTCACAGACTATTTGCCTTCCCCTTGTTGGAAATTCAAACCCATGACCATTCCTACAATCAGAAATACTCTGTTTTCTTTTAGTATAATCTTAAAAATAATAACAGCAGCAGATTAACAATTAAGAAGATTAAGAATAAGCAATAGACCTTGAAGCAAACTATATGCTAAGTGAAGATGGCATTTATGATTCTCAGTGTAACAATACTTTTCAAGAGTTCAAAGTTGGTGACTATGTGCGGTTTTGTAGCTTACTGTACATTCAACTGGAACTGCACACATTCATTACAGAATTCTGCCCTACATATTTTTCTGCAACGAAAGAAATGTTCATAATATTCTATTAGTATCTGATAGTTCAGCAGAGTAGTATCTGAATATTTTGATTCCAGCAAAGAAATTCTACTCTACTTAGAGAGGAATGAGCAGTTAAGTGAAAATATTGACTTACCAGCCATGGTGGTGGTGGTCCTTTCATGGGTAAGCTTTTCAGCTCTAGATTCTAGAGTAGATGTTTTAAAAGACACTGACATTACTTCCTGCTTTTTGAAGGACCAGTAACTGTCCACTGCAGTCACAATTATCACCTCAAACAAGCTTATGTTTCTAATTATATGTGTTGCATATGTAACACATACTCAGTAAAACTGGAAGTCCAGTATCTTACTCATACAAAATAGTACTGAATTCTTAAGATTAGACTTAATGATAAATGCTTATTTTAAATTTCAGAAAAAGCCTGTGCAATTTGTAGGCTGTGGAAATTTGGAGAAAACAGTCATAAAACCTCAAGGATTAAATAACATACAATAGGACAGTTCAGTTGAAACTGCCTTAATAACCAAGATTCTTACCTCTTCTTGGGACAATGACCTGAATTTAGTTTGACAGCGACTTAATTCTACATTTAAACGATGGACCATCATTTTCAAAGCATCATTTTCATCTACCAGTTCTTGTGCTTGGTGTCTGAGAGAAAGTAATTCTGTTGCCTTCTCTATTAAAACAAATGTCCAACAAGAAAGTTCCATTAAAATTCAAGAAATGTTCCCAACAATTTAATAATTGTAATGAAAAAAAAAAAAGCTAGAATAATAATCAATAACTTCTCTCAAAATAGTGTTATGGAAAAATACCATGAAAAATCAGTAACAAAAAATCCATCATATTTCAAACAAGCAAGTAATTTTTTTCTCTTATCACGTATGTATTCGTTGACAAAATTTCTACAAATGCAAAAAATACAGTTTGGAAACTACATTCTGCATGGATACTTGTCTACATCAATGACATGAAACCTACTACTAGAAGGAAAGGTTGGAAGAAATTAGAAAAATCAAAGCAAAATAACTACAGAATAGCTGATGTTTCTCCCACCTTCTCCATGTGAGCTCTCTGCAGCATCCTTAAGTCTTCTGTTTTCTTTTTCTAGTTTCTTCAGCTTTAATTGCTGTTCTTCTATGTGCTGTTTTGCTCCCTCAAATTGTTGGACCACAGCTTGGTATGCCTTGTTCAGAGACCAGTTTTCCTGTTTTAGTTCTCTGAACTTTTCTTTAGTTATATTTTCCCATGCTTGCCTTGCCCGAACAGACACATCTGTAGTGCCACAGTACAAAGTATTTAAATTCTATCCAGACTGCAATAGGAGTTTTAGCAAATTACAATCTATTTTTTTCTAATATTAGCATTATATATGTATATATATATATATATATATAGTAAGATCTAAATGGCTCATGGCTCCCCAAAGGATAAGACTGGAAAGAATAAAAAAAAGTGGATTCGGAAAGAGAGCTGTGGAGTAGCTGCAAGTTCCCGTCTTTTCTCTCAGACACTAGACACTCCTTCTTTAAATGGAAAAGATCCTGTCAGCAGATCTCTCTCTCCAAACATCAGTGACAGGAGAGGTAAAACTGAAATGTCCACTGAAGTAAGCAAAGTGTTTGTGCTCTGCAGGGACTAATCAGTATTCTTGATCCCTACAAATTTTCATCACCTATACAATGAAAGCTTTACATTCCTTCCCACTGAACAGCTTCAATGTTACTGAATAGAAGTTACTGAACAATTCTTATAAAAGTAAACTTTTAGATTATCTGCGAAACTGTGGATATATTGTTGCATCAGTAATAATGGATCTCACTTCCAAGTTTTCCTTTCCATCTGTATAGAGTAAACAGCTGAAATGAAGGCAGAGATTTTACCCCTACCAACACAATCTAACAGCATACAGGTATCAATATAACTTAGAATAGGATATATGTGAAACCCAATAAAGAGCTATCTATTGTACTGATGAAGAGCAAAAACTTCATGTGTTTAGTAGTATCTCAGGCAATTCTGGCCACTGTTAAATTCATGTGAAAAGGCATAAGATACTTGGACAGCACAGACACACAAAAAACCCCATGAATTCGTAATAGGCACATTTCCCATCATGAGCCACGCAGAGCTCAGAAGTACTGTGCCTGAAGTTGTCAGGTGGATGCAGAAATACACAAATTAGCTGAAGGTAGACCACGCACCTTGTGACTGTATGTTTACCATTTCAATTGTGATAGGATACTTAATAATGGTGACATCTTCTAGTGTAGATTGAACTTACTGGAGAGGTCCAATATGACTTTAATTTCATTACATCATTTCACAATCATTTATTTACTTTAGACCTCAAAAGTCAGTCAGATTGGAAAATAAAAACAAGTCTAAACCACCTAACATAAAAAGCCTGAAACTATAGTTTTTATACATATCACAGAGCACTTTCTCATCTCCTGTACCGGAAAAATACTTTCACAAACACACACACAAATTAGGCTTAGAGAATACAAGTAGGAAAATGTGTTTTCATAGACACATGCACATTAATAAAGTGAAAATGTGTAGTGAAGTAATAGAGAAATCCAAAGTACCTGGGAATGGTGGAGGTTTGTCATGTATCAAATTTTCAGATGTTAATTTTTCCTCCTAGCAGAGAAATAAAAAATGAGACCATTTGCTTTAACAGCATTGACACTGGAGAACTTAAGAAATAAAACTTTCAAAAGACTTTCTTTTATATCAACAAAATTGAAGGTTGGATTCACTGCTGATAATACACAACTTATCATTTACTCATCTGGACATAATTTTGTCACTTATCACTGCCATCAGTCACTTGCAGACACCTGAAACTCACTATTATCTTTAGCTGTCAAAACAATTTTTTTTATGGCTGACATAAAAGTCACATAAACACAAAGCTTGTTAACAAAACAAGAAGGGTATTCTTCCCACTTGTTAGTAAAGTAAGACTTTACACTAGTCAATTATGTCATTCCCTAACTGGGTATCTGCAAATCAATTAAAATGTAAAATGTTTTTCAAAGTTGAAAAACTTTGTTCTTGCTTTGCTAGAAAAAAACAAAAGTATTCATACATTTTCAGAAGGCTTTTTGATGAGGAAAGAATTACAGTGTCATTTATATTAATGTATTTACTTGAGGTGAAGGCGATAACAGACTTTCTCCATGTTTTTCTGAAACAGCAATGAAATCTTGTAAGGATATGCTGTCAGGTAATTTAACACACTGATGATACTGAGTGACACCAATGACTTAATGAGACAAAACTCATGAACAATTTCAAAGAAAAATATATGTGGTCAAGAACTCATAGAAAAAAGTTATGATAATAATGAAAGAAGTGACCATTTTCGTAAACAATACTCCAGCAACTTGATCTGAGAAACTAAATTTTTGGGTATCCCTTTTTAAGCTTATGAAAGCTGTCACATCAGTCCAAATAGAAAACTATAGAAAAATGCAGTGAAGTCAGGTTCAGAATTTGAAAATTATCAGTGTGAGCTACATCTTGCTATAGTATGTTGCCTCTCATTCTCTGTTTCTTTCTTTCACATGAGGAATAACAGAAGACATACTCTATAAAAAAAAACCTCAACAACTTTTGTATGGCCTATTTACCTATATAGTTGCATTTTTTCAAAAGGAACGATTAGCCATTCTTGTACTCCAAAAGAAGAAGATTCTGTATTGTCAATAAATTAGTTTTCTGTGACTGTGAATTTAGCAGCTTTTTATGACACCCTGTTTTCCAAAGTGCATCATAAATCAACCTTTATTTAAGTCTTACCTTTAAATTCAAGCCCAGATGTTGGTCTTCTGTTAAAGAAAAACAGATCTTTCAGTCAATTAAAAATTATTTTAAGTCCATAAACTATAAGGGTTCACAAGGATGTGTATACACACGTTATACATGCAAATAAATGTAAGAAAGTCCTCCCTAAACCACAGATTAGATCACTAACTTTCCATTATCTCTTTCACCGTGTATCAGGACACTGATGTGAGACCTCACTTTACGTCACACTGGATAGGTACAAGTGTGGAAGAAATTAAGCTGTATTGTCGGCTTCTAAGTTTAGAATTCGACTAAAGAACAAATGAAATATTTTCACTGATTTACTGGACTTGAATCCTGTTGCATTTTTGAACAAAGCAATTGTAATTCTGACAGCTTTCAAGACCTGCAGCACTTATTATGTGGAAGAGGGATTAGAAACAGTATATATATCCTGTATTTTTTTCAGTTTAATGCCTTCACTTCTAAAATGATTTTATCCAAGCAACCCATTCTTTCTGAATATTGTTCTCTATAAAACTTTTCAAATTACTCGACTGAACTAATACTGAAAAAATGCTGGGATCCAACATAAAGAAAATTTAAAGAGACAATTTTTTTCAAAATTGACTCAGTTTTGCTTCCTCTTTCCTATCCACTAGCTACAGAAATGCTACTATCTTCTGTAAAAACTGTATTTTCCATCTCTGAAATGAATTCTTATCTCCCTTTTCCTGATTTTAAAATAAAAGACAATTATGCAAGAAATCTGCTATACAAGTAGATTGGTCTTGGTCTGTTGTTACAATTTTTTTTCCACAATAATCTATTGTTACAAGAAAGTAGCCCAATGACAGGTCCAGTAACAACCCAAATGTCCCTAATCTAATGAAATTACTTCTTGAAAAAAATTGTTTGTGAAGCTCAGCAATTCAGAACTTAGGGTGATAGCCAGAGACTGATGATCATGCTTATTTCTCTATTGTGAAGAAACATCCTCTCTGATCTCATGTACAATTTTAAGGTCCAGACCTTAAAAGACAGCAATAATGATACAACTTCTGTAGAAAGGATAGACAACACTACTGTCATGCCATTTGATTAATAAAAAACTCAAAAGGTTTTTGCTACAGATTTTCAGACATGGCCTTTTTTCACACAAGTAAAATTAATGATTAAAAATGTTTTCCTCCATCTCTTTTTTTTTTAAACATTGCTAGTTTCTATAGTTTCTACTTTTTTCCCTTTTATTTTTAAACACAGTAACACTCCAAGAGGTTCCAGAGTACAAATGTGACTGCTTCTGGCACACATATCAACAAAAATAGCAACAAAAATAGTAGAGAATGACTGTACTTGACAAGGCAAACTTTCCTCCCTGCCCCCTCATTTTACTATGGCTAACAGTTCATTCCACAGTGAATACAGACCAATCTTTCCTCTTTATGCAGGTTTTTAATTTTCTGTAACTATTAGAAATTGTGAAGTATTTAGTAGCATTTCTTTAATTGCCTTTTTAAAAAAGGAATATAACATTACAATATAGTATTAAATTTATTATTTAAAAAATTATTTTTCCCAATGATATTAAATGGTACAGCATTTTGTCCTAAAGTAAGTTTTCTTACCTTCTATTTGCACGTTTGACTTATCCACCACCTGACACTCAGTTTCATGGGATGAAACCTCTTTCTTGTCAGCATTACAAATAGGAGATGGTGGAAAATGTTCCTATTTAAAAATAAGACAAACCTCTCTAAATCATGAGATCACTGTTAAAATAGCCCACGTACCTTGATATTTGTATGAAACATTTAGTGTATTAATGTCCCAGTCACATTCAGAATTGTTCACTAATATTTTAAGATAATAAATGATAAGATTTACTTCTTCTCTTGTTGTTTTCTTGTTTTTGGGGTTTTTTTGGGTTTTTTTGTGGTGGTGGTGTTTTTTAGGGCTTTATGCAAATAAAATCTCAACCTTACAATGATCAACAGAAGGTTCACAAGTATGACAGTGATTAGTTCACAGGGTAAGTATTCTCTGTCACCTTATTTGGTTACAGGAGTCCATGAAATTATTCTCTATTTGCTTGTTTGCTGTAGCATGCCTAATCTTGATCTTAATAAAAGATCAACCATTTATCTACTGTATCACAGCAGTGAGGGATTAATGAATCATTTTTTAACATTATCCTTGCTGGTTGTCCCACTGACCACATACCAGTGTTCCACATATTCTACTCACTCCCTTTTTTTTTTTTTTTTTTTTTTTTTTTTTTTTTTTTTTCCTTCCCTCCTCTTACCAGCTACTGTTTCATCACCTTTGGGGTGTTTTTTGGATTCTTTCACATTTTGGGATTCGTGATGTACATTATAAGACTGATATATAGTCAGTCTACTTTACTAGTGTTGGGGTTTTTTTAAGAGGTGTTTTTTAAGATATCCTACGTTGCCTTTTTCAGGTACTTCTTCATGTTTGTTAAATTTTTGTATCATTTTTGATTTAACTTTCAATGTGCCTTAGAATTATTAAGTTCATTGCTGGTTAAGACAATCCAAAATTATAGCATACAAAAATCTGGTCTTCAAGATAAGGTTAATTTATTTTGTTTGATTCTGAATCTCCCTACAGGTCTGTGCTCAATAGCACAATCCTGAAGCATTAATTAAGCTTTCACCATTTAACAGTAAAGTTACTAGTGCTTTCAACAAATCATCTACTATGTAAGTACCATGCTCAATATAAGTTAATGGACATTTTACAAGACTAAATTATGCATGATAATTATATACAACACAGTGTACGCCTAAGAGATAGAGACTCTGACAACCAACAAACCTACCTAACTCATGTAAGAGTAAATGAATCACAAAAATTAGCATGTGAAATAAATATTGAATAAATATCTCAAGAGTGACAAGAGAATACAAAGCATCCAAAATATTAACATGTATTACTATATTAAAATACGGTAAAGGAACTAATGTGTTTTAAAATCCTACCTTTTTAGTTTTGCAGGGAACAGCATAAATAGCTTCTGTGCTAAAGCTTCCTTTCTTTTTCTCATTGCTCTGACAGCTGGACTCTGCCTCTTTATCAGCATCTGAAAGGTATGTATCCATGTCCTCATCTTCACCATAATTACCTGCTATTTCCAAGGACTGTAGAGGAGATCTGTCACAACCAGCAAGTTTCCAGTTAGATCTGCAAAAATCAATTTAATGCCTGTTTCAGCACTGCTTACTCTTCAAAAAACCCAACACTAGTAAAGCATAGCCATCAGTCTAACAATGAACACAAGTCCAAAGAGCTGACACAGGCAGATATCTAAGCTTGTGTTAGCTGCAAACAAGGAATGTAGTCTATGTGTGTGCTCTAAAACAGACAACACTGGTACTACCTTTTCCTCTCTATCTTAAAATGACAGATTAGAGATAGAAGGTTCCTAATTCTACCAAAAAGACAATTTTAAATAATCATTTTAGTACAAAGGAAGTATCTTACATGTAATTCAGGTGATTCCTCAGCTCATCACATTTTTTAAAATTGATCATCATTTGACATAAACAGTATATTATTTTACTTATGACTGTTGTACAATCCAAATCTGCCTCTCTGAAGATTGTATGTGTGACACTGCTTTACAACAAATGGAATAAGGATTGTTTAGACACTACAGACTCAATTTATGATGTGGTAAGAAAAAAGTAAGTAGTTGTAACAGCAGGAGTTTGCTGTCACTCTTTGATAAAATTGATCATTGACAGATTCCATTTCTAATGTAAGGTATCAAACCACCAAGTATACACTACCCTATTCTGAGCTCTGTGACTGTTGCATATGGCTCAAAACATTCTTGTTCCAAGTACGTTGAATCACTTTCAGAAAGTGATCGCTGCCGAGGCTGAGGAATAGCAACAGTGCGCCCTGTTAGTGCTGTTGCAAGGACAGCTGCTGCTAGAGCAGACCTGGAAGAAAACAGAAAAAATGCAATGAAGCAATTCTGATGCTTTCTCTGTGTTCCACATTTTATATCTTCTATGCAAAATCGCTCCACTATTTAAGCAAAGCAAAATGTTTACAGTTAACAAGCATAAATACCACTGAATGCTATGGGACTGGTTATAAACTATTACCTTCCAAAGTAAAGCACAAAATGGGGCAAGCTACTGTAATGCAGCTATCCAAGAGTAAGGAACAATACCACTGGTTTTCCCAAATCACATGCATGAAAATCATGGAATATACTGAGTTAGTTTCCCAAAATTCACATTAATAATTTATAGTATTAAGCATTCATTTTAGCCATAACAATAATACCAGTTGTTTTGTTGAAAAGTTGTTCCATATCCTGCTATTTTGTCTCTATTATTCCCTACTCTGAACCTTTTACTGATGACTCTGAAGTTGTTACTAAATGTTGGCACACTGCAAACCAGAACAAGCATACATAAACAAAAGTGCCAATTTGTGGGATGCTGTGGAGTACAGAGAAGGGCATGATGAAAAGGAAAAACAAGTAGTAACTAAGATTAAAGCAGTGACATGCTGAGAACTGTACAATGAATGACAAGAACTGGAGGCCAAAAAGGAAGAAGAAATTAACTAGAATTGAGTAGGAATGCTACAGACACTAGGAAGACCATGGAAAACAACCAGAATTGAACTAAATGTAGAGAAAACATAGAATAAAAACTGTAAGAAACTACAACTTAAAAGAAAAATAATTTGCATTTTTCCAAGCCAGTGTAGTTTTACATGCCTATTTTTTTAGTCCCTGGTATAGTAGCAAGGTTTAATTTATGTTTGTCTAATGAGCTAATATTTCCTGACTCACAGCACTAGTGCTGCTGCAGTCCTACACACTACTTCAGCAGTCAAATTAAAAATTACACTAACTTTAAATAGTCCATTCGTCTTTAATTGACTCAGATAAGTTACAAGTTCATAATGGTTACTGTCTTGACTATTTACCATGCTTACGAGTGGGAAAACTGTTCAGAGTGGCAAACTGCCCCACTTAAAAATATATTCTCTTTATGAAAAGTTTTATGCAAATATTGCAGGGACATGTAATTCTTCTGATGAGGCTTTTCTAGTATGCTACAATATTTGACAAAGCAGGGGGAAAAAAAAATAAAAACATCAAAACATACCTGGGCCTTTCTGGAGAAGGGTTTGGACTACGAGGGGGAGGGGTGCGGGGAACTGCAGGTTTAGGAGCTATGGTAGCAGCAGGGACCAGGCCATGAGCTATATGTTTCTAAATGATTTAAAATAAAATTAGTTGACAATGACTTTAAGGATTACAGTGAAAAAAAACACAGAATGGAATGTGCACAGAAACTAATAATATAAAAAGGAAGAACAACTACATGTAATTAATGTAAACAGAACACTTGAAATGGCATTTCATTTCCCTTTATAATCAAAACAACGCATAAAGCTGGCAAGTTCATTTAACATTTCAGAACAGCTGCTCTTGAAGGTTAGAAATGTAATTTACATGGGACCGATGAATGTATGCTTTCTACCCACTATATCACAATTTGCAAAACCAGAATTTTAACTTACTCATTTTTTCCTATATATACAAGAAAAACAGGATTAGAAAATAACTTTTTTCCAAATATCTGAATGATGCTTCAGAGTAACAATAAAAGTCCCTTTCTTCTAGAGTCTGTCAATCCTCAGTCATAGCAGTATGAGATGGAAAAAAAAAAACCTACCACTAAGTCTGGCAGGCAAAAGGTCAACCTTAATTGAAAAAAAAATAACCAACAAACAAAACTAATACATTTTAATCAGCAAACACAGAACATTAAATACCAGCTCAGAAAAACTGGGACCAGAGTTCCTACAAAAAGTACTGTGAAGGCAACCATATACTAGTTGAGGTTGGAAGGGAGCTCTGAAGATTGTCTAGTCCAAGTTCCTGCTCAAAGCTGCGTGAACTATGAGAGGATTGCTTGGGATCCTGTCCAGTCATGTCTTATGTATTTCCAACCTGGTCCAGTGCTGTACCATCTCACAGTATTTTATTATTATATTTAAGTTGAATTGTCTGAGTTTGAGTTTGTGGTCACTACCTCTTGTCCTCTCTCCAGGCATCAGAAAATACCATGCCATAATAAAGTCCATTACCTTCAGACAGATGTTACTTTTTTATGGAGTGAAACAGGCTAAGTTCCTCCTATTTCTGCTACAGATATTTTTTCCCCCAATTATTCTTTAATTCACTTCTCCAATAGGAGAATGAAAATGCAAACTGGGAAATATTTCTGGTTTTACACAAAGGAACATCAAATAATTAAATGATGCATTAAAAGACTGTCTTTTTACTCAGTTTTGAAAATGCTCCCTAATTCTGCATGTCTGTCTGGCATACATCATTTCATTTACTACAGGCTGTTGACTGTAGATATGACTATGACTGACCCTACTGTGACTACCAAGGAACACAGCTAAAGCTAAAGTGATTCCACAGTAAAAGGATAACAACAACATAAGATCAATACTTCCATTCTAGTAATAAGAAAAAAATCAGTTAGTTCAAGTGATTTGGCCAAACTGGGCCAAGAGACACTTCCTATAGAAAGTCCAAGAAGCAGGTATTTGCTTTACTCACAGCGCTGGATGTGCGGGGATTGCTCCTACAAACACGCACACACTCCAGGAACACATCACTTTACAATATGGTTGCGTATTTATATGCATATTCATCATTTTCCCTAGAAAAGGTGAGGTTATGCAAACTATTTCTTAGAACTCATTATTATCATTAGCATACGCAGAGCGCAAGCCCAGTACTCCCTGGTGGTCGCGTTAAGGAATGCTCGGTGGTTGCTTTGATGGAGGCTGAATGTCTTCCTCGCTGTGCACTTTTCCCCTTTCTTTCCTAGGCAAGCACAGTCTCTTGCTAGCTGTTTCAGCATTTTCCTCACTGGATCTAGCAAGCTTCTGTTCCTTGTATTTTGGCAAGTTATTCAGCTAGCTTCTACATTGGTTACAATGCATCTTATTCTACCCTCGGTATACCCAAGCACGCCTACGTACAAGGATTTCAACCCTTTCACAAGTACGTTGGAAGAGAACACCCACACAACTGCTGACAACCCTACAGCCTTTGCTGCACTGAGCCTTCGATCAGGCGGCTTTATCAATTCACTTTACAGCACTGAACGTGTTCTTCGAGGAACGTCTCGACAAGCGCTGGGAGCGAGCGCGGTGCACTTCCAGCCCTGGCCAGCGCCCAAAGTTCCCGGAGGGGAGGGCGCGGGACATCCCCCACCCCGCCGAAGCTCGGCGTTTCTAAAGAAGCCGGTCAGGCCCAGGACTGAGGGAAAGAAACGCACCAGGTCGCGGACACCATTTTGTCTTTGCTTGGGCTTAATTTTTCCTTCCCGATTTTCACTTCAAACTGCTCAGTGATAACCGGCATAAGCCGCAGGGCACAGCCGCCTGCCCCGGGGACCAGCTCTCGTCCCACTCGCGCACAGAACTCTGCTGTCCTCGCTCACGAGAACGGAGCCCCACGCTAGGCGGAGTGATACTCACGAAGGGGCCCCTCCGGCCTCTCCTGAACGGGAACTCCATCAAGACGGGACGGCTCCAACCACTACCCCCTACGGCCGCCCCCTCATCACGTCGGACACCTCCCCCTCCGCGATCCCCCGGATAACAACGCCACGGGGGATTTGCTGGGGGCTCGCATTCCTCCAATCAGCACGCGCCTTACTCACTCTCCGCTCGGCCGTAGCAACCTACCCGCGGCGAGGCCCGCCCGCTTCCGCTTCCTCATTCGCGCGCGGCCTGCGGAACTCTCGCTCCCGATTCGCGGTCCCCGCTGTCAGTCAGGCGCGCGCTGCGCCGGGCTGGTTGTCGGGAGCTCCTCTGGGTCGGTCCGCGCGGGGGCGGGGGCGGCGGGGGCGGCGGGGGCGGCGGGACACGCTCGCAGCT
>JACBWW010000066.1:2540803-2611355 GCA_020086605.1 Lanius collurio | reverse complement strand
GAGGCAGGGAAGGGCAGGCTTGGGGTCCCGGGGTCTCTCCCTGAGGCACCTGAGCACATGGTGAACAGATCCCTCTTTTTAGTAAGGTGGGGTGTTTTTGTCCCAGTGCAACAGCTGCTCCAGTGAGCAGGCTCCACTCACAGTAGAAGGAAGGCAGTTGAAAGCAGAAGGATGGCAGCACCCCCTCTCTCTGTCCGAACCTGACAACACACCACCTATACACCCAGGTGAAAGAGAGCCTGTTTGGACCACTCTCTCAGTAGCCAAGTCCTTTGTTCTTCCCAAGTACCCAGCAATTTGTTGCCCTGGCACCAGAGATGGGGAAAATTCCTCAAGAGGAAAAAACCAGAAGGGGAACTCCCAAAACCCCAACAACATCCTTGTGTGTAGACATTTGTTATAAAAATTCCCATGGTCTGAGCAAGAACATCAAGCACACACCCATTTCACGGCCCGTTAAGTTAGCTGTTGGCTACTACTCAGTGTAAAATGAATCTTTTGTTAGCTGTCAGAAAACTAAGAGTATTTGTGTGGCACCTGAGAGGTCCAGATTTTTACTTGAATTGAGGGTTGTGTTTTAAACTTAAAAAGCCAAACTTTCCTCAAGGGCAAGTGAGTGTGATCATAGGAAGGGAAAGACAGTTAATCAGGAGCTAAGAAGCAAAGTAGTTCCAGGAAGACTATCACAGTGGGGTAAGAGAAGTGAAGAGCTAGAAGGGTGATTAGTGTGACTATACCAAAGGTTTTGTTACTTGTATAGTAATTTCAGCACACATGTGAAATCAATCTCATCTGTATGGAATACTGTATGGCACAGGTGTCCAGATCAATTATCTGCTACTGCTTGTGTGTGTAAAAGAAGCACTATTACCAATACACATAAAAAGTAACTACTAATGATGGGAAAGTCACAAGTAATTTACAACTTATTTTTTTTATCTAACTTTTATAAGGAATATAGAAATATGTTTACACTCTTTGTAAGGCAGTTGGTTTTAAACTCTTATGTTTATATTGCACAATACAGGAACTTTTAAGTTTCTTAGAGCTGTGTAAGCAACATTACAGAAACACACACAAGGTCTGGCAATAGTAAATTACGCTTTATCCTCAAACCTGCAGCATAATCAAAAAGCTACTACTAAATGGCAGCAATGGATTTTTATTCATAAATAAGAGTCATCAAGATATTTACACCTACTACATAAGAAACTAAAAATACATGACAACTTTAAAGTTTACACCAAGATGCAAATTTTTGTTTAAACTTTAAGTATCTATCTACTCTGTAGATGGCAATGTTAACTAACACTACAGTGTTAGCAATTTTTAATTAATTTCAAGAAATAGAAGATTCTCAAAGAAATGCTCACCAGTTATTTTTTGTTCCCCTCCCTACTATAGATATAGCTTGCTCATGAATTGTTCCAAGGGTAGAAGGATTTTTTTTTTGCGTGATGTGATAGTAAGTATTCTGCCACTTAGCACAAGCACCTCTTTTTTCATATTTTAAAGCATCACAGCAATTTATAATATATTATTACATTTCCATTTTGAGATGGTCTATCCATTTCATCAAGACTAGTGAGATATAAGTCTGAAGGTAGTAGGTTAAATAATGTTTGGAATAAAGCCTGTTTTTAACAACTGAATCAGCAGGCACTTAAAATGTAACCTAAAGGAGAAAAAGAACAGCGTAAAAGGCTTTTGGAGTTCAAAAGATATTTTAAATTTTAAGCCTTCTAATTCTCTTCCAAAATTAAATTACCCATTCAGTAGACTACACCTAGTACTCTGAGGAAGCATCTCTGCATACAACTCTACGACACTGACCCTTGGCACAAGACTAGTTTCTTGGAATAACATCATTCCCTCTCCTCTGTGGCTAGTTAAGATAATTCTTTGAAGTAGTGTTAAGTGATTTATTATTGACTCTAAACTTTAAGAGCAATTTATCATTCTTTAATGTGTCCCCTATTGTTTTGCATTCAGCATCAAGTTTGTAATAAATAGCTCCCATCTAGCATAGTTATAAAAATCAGTCGTAACTGTATTTTGAAATTCCAAAAAGTCCAGTCCTCATGTAGGCAATTCTATAATCTACATCTAGTTACTGCATACCTCCCAAACCCCTTCATTCTAACCTTCAAATACTTAACTTTTACCATTTCTGCCAGCTTCTGATCTTATGTGGCTCAATGCACACCAAATGAAGTCAACAGTATTTGTCTTGAGTTTATACATATGCATATGAAGATAAAACTGATCAATATTTTCATATACATTTTAAACAAAAGTCACGTTAACAGATGCTTATGAAAGGTTCAGTACAATGAACTTTCTGTATTCAAAAGTGTGAAAGGAGAAAGCTTCTTCTTAATCTGAGAACTTCCAGCCACAGCTGAAGGAAGGCAGAGGGTACTTGCAGCTTTCTGTCTGTTTTTAGTTCCCCAACTTAGAAAAGGGAGTTTTAGTGGGGCTTTCTTGGTCTGATCAATTTTATCCTCATCCATGGCTAAACAGATTAAGGAGTATGTCTTCTGCATTCCCATAGAGTAAGTTGCACTCTTGCTATGCTGTAGAAAAAAAGAGAAGCATTGTAAGAATCAGTCATCCAAAATGGGTCCAATTTTTGACAGTAACAAAAGGTTACTGTGCAAATAGTTTTCCAGGGCAGACTGCAGCAAGCTTTCTGTGCTAATGATATTACTAACTGAGCACAAGGCCCGTCAGAGTGCTGTGATCCTGGTATTTTGCACATGTAGACTCAAGGGTATACTCTGCAAAGCATAAAGGAACTTGTGAATCTTTTAATGGGTTTTTAAACATTTACTGGCTTCTAGCATAACTACTTAATATACACGCTAACCTCCCTACAAAGCTCAAGTATGTAGTTCTTGCACAAATCTGAAAGGGAGTCCTTTTGCTGGTTTTGGACAGGTTCTATGTTGATCACAACTATAAGAGCTCCTGTGTGACATTCTCTTGGAATACCTGAAAGGCACAGCCTTTTCTGTCTTATCTTAGCTTTACCCTGAAGCAATTTGATTCTATTCTAGCCTTTTCTTTCCAGTTGCAACTTGGAATGGCAGATGTGTAATTCCTTATTTTCAATAAGGAAAATCAATTTAAACAAAACAAGAAAACCTAACAGCAGCAAGGGCACCTTAATAGTTTCTGAGGCAACACTACTTGAGTGTCTAAGCTTGCCAGGGAATGTTAAAAGCATGGAGTGGATTTAGCTGAGCTACAGGTTCTCCCACACAACTAGTAAGTTATTTAGAGCTCAATATTTTTTAATCTTGTGACAACTTTCCCTTAGTCTACAGCTTCTATAGTATCTTAGTAACTGACTAGACAGTTAAAAATCCACCAAAAAATACATACATTAATCCATGATCTAATACAAAAGTCACAGATCATTTAGAATAACAGTGCATAGAAAATAAACGTGGTATTGGATGTTCTTTTTCATTCTATTACTGTTTAATTGTGTTTTTTTCAATGCTAAACAGGGTATCATCAGGCTTTCATCCTCTGGGACAAGTTAGGGGAAATAAACTACGTCTTGCAATTTATCATGCAATTAATCTAAGTAACTCCACTACAAAAAAGCCCACCACCCAACCATTCTCATGCAGACAGACTACTTTAGCTTGCTAGGTCGAAATGGTTTGAACAGATGGTTTAAAACTAAACACAGGTCTGAAGGCTTTAAATATTCACAGGTTAAGTGGGATATCTGACTACATGGAAGTAAACATTAATCAGGAAATGAATGCAGGCAAGTGAAAAAACTCTCACATATCAAATCTGCAAAACATATCTGCCTCATTACATACCAAAGATGCTGGTGTATCCTGGCAACTGATAACATCAAGCTCTATGGGCTGCTTTCCCACACTTTTCAATTTTTCCAGCACTTCATTCACACCAAGCCACTTGCAATCCATGCCACCAATTGAAACAATGTAGTCACCTTCTTTTAGGCCCGCTGACTGTCAAAAAATTGGGACAAGGTTATTATCTGGAATTATAAAGACACATGAAATGTTTTTGTCATCATACATTATCTGCCCCAAAGGCATTTCACTCTTGGATGCTACAAGCCCATTCTCTAGCCACACATGTGCAACTTTCTCCAGTACACAAATTATCTTTTGAGTTACCGTTGGTGTGATTCTGGTATTCTCAAATGTTGGCTGTTTTTATGTTCTTTTCACTCTTAAGTAAATGAACCGTGGGTTTTGCTATGCTATTGTCCCCTAGAAGACATTTTCTGCAGTGTTTTACTTATTTTTCTTCATTATTTTCATTTGTGCTTCTGTGGTTACTTCTGCCTTTTCTATGGCTAAACTGCTCATTACTGCATGCTGTTTTAACTCTTTGGATTTTCCCTGAAAGAACAACAGTACAAGCCAACAAAATGTTCTTGCCCCTCTTTCCTTAGGCAGACACTACACCTTGCATTCCCTTCCTGATCGTTATTCTTGTTGCTGCTTTTTAAAGCATTTCTCCCTTCTAACTTCCTGAATAAGACAGGAAGTAACATTTGCTTTTATTATTTGTGACTTTTTAACTATTAAGAATGAACAGAGAAAGAAATCAACTCTGTTTCACGTGATGTCAGGGATATGGGTACTTTAACAATATACAGTGAAAATGCATTCAGATTATATGAATTGACTATACTAACATATAGAACTCAATGAATACTCCAGACACTAGTATGAACAAGCTAAAAGTACATTTTAATGCTAGAGTCTGCAAAGAAATTGTTAATATCACTCCACCATACTTACTGCTGCAGAACAACCTGGATCAAGACAATAAACCTGTACTGGTGAACCTCCTTTTAGACTGAATCCAAGCTCTCCTCCTTCATGGTGAAGGCCAATTGTACGTGGAGCTGTCCATCTCTGCTTGGCTGAGAACAATGTCAGTGGGCCCTGGAGGTAACACAACAGCAGGAATATTATGGTTTACTGCCACTTATAAGTAAGCATTTCTGGTTTTGTAAGTCATAATGCTTTAAGCTCATCTAGTGTAGATATTACTCAGGTTAACTTCCAGCTAGTTTCCCTGAAGTACTAAATCCTATTTCTTGACTGTTCAGTTGATACTTCAAACACAGGGGGATAAAGGCAACTGCCAAGTAGTTCCAAGATTTCTATTACAGTGTGCAGAATCTTTTGGCTGCATAGGCTCTAAGGTCCTATATGACTTCATTTCAGAGGAGATAAACTAATTCATGAAACATTGTATATTCTGATCCCAACCATAACTCCCAGTTCCTTTTGCTCACTGACACATACAGAGACACGTGAAAGACTAGCTGTGTCACAGGCAAGTCACATGTTCTCCATGCCTGTCTCCACATACTATATATTTCTCCCCCCTCTTAAGTTGTGTGCATCTACTAAGATGTCATGGGACTTTTCTGGAAGATTTTCAAGACTGAATACTGTTCAAGCTGCTCTCAAATTGTCTTCTACCTCTAAAGCTAGGGGTGATTTCTCCAATAACTTCTGAAAAAAACCCAGTTACTACGAGATAATTTTTTCAGGCTATAATATTGTGTCCCTTCCCTCATGTTAGAGTGAACTTATAGTTGCTATCAAAATGGCAGAGGTTGGTCAGCATTAGTATGTTACATACCAGCTTGTGAAAGAGGTCTTTAACTTTCACTTTGGAAAACTGAGGAGCAATTGCTTCTATTTTATGTTCTGTTTTAGCTAAAACAAAAAGAAAACAAACTTTATTTTAAGTATTAGTTAAGAGACATAAAAAAATTGTTTTTCTTGCATTCCAAGCTAGATAGGAATTTGTCCTAAATTCTTCCTAGGCTGTGGAAAAATTAATTTTTGTGGAAAGAAACTGCCTTAAAAATATCTTCAGAGCTCACAGTATCAATACAGAAAAATTACCAAAAAATGCATCTGAACAAAACTATGCTATTCTCATTTTTAATTTATTTTTCTTTGAGAAGTTTTTAAAATCAGCACTCAATTTCCTACTGCTTCCAAAGAAGAAAAAGTTGTATGAACTGAACTAAGGTAGAAAAAAACCCAAACCCAGTCAAATTGAGTTAACAATCCAGACTAATACAAGAGTTGGGCTCAAGAAACAGTTACTATCATTTCCCCCCTTAGAACTTTAACTTTTAAAGTTTCCCCATTTTCTCTAGGTTAAAAGATAGGCACCAAAAAAAGCTGGATTCTAACTAACCACCATTGTTACCTACCCCAAAAAACAGTGTTGCTTGAGACAGAAACACTGTAAAACAGTTCTAACAAAATATACTGATCTGTGACTGAGGAAACATGTAAGGAATCTGAATTCTACAAATGTGCAGTATATACTTATGCATTATTTATGTTATGTATGGAAGCATATTATATGTATATTCATATATATAAATTAAAAGGCATATCTCCATGAAAGCATATTCACGTATGATTAGCTATCCTTTATTTCCGGCTATTACACTTACAGACTATATCTGGAGCCTGGATTAGACTTAGAAAATCATCTTCTGTCTCTTGCTGAGCGTATTTGAGAAGCGAACGCTTGTGTGCAGCTGTCAGAACCTCCTGAAGAACCTCAATGTTCCGAAGCTTTTTGCATAGCCCACAGACTCTTAGAGCTTCTTCATGGTAAACAATGGCTTTGTGTAAATGTGCTTTCCCTGAAAACATTAGAAACCATTGCTTGTCACCCACAGACAATAAAGTAATTTTCAAATTGTAGCTAGTAGCTGTGTGAAACTTGCAGTTACCTAATTGTTTTCTCTGAACTTTGTCCTTTAAAACAGTAAGAACCATCAGCCCTTCAGGCACATAGGCATACAGCTGGCACAAAGCTTTCTCCTGCTGATCTTTGTCATCACTGGGCTGCACTGTAATAATGGATAAAAAACATTAACCATATACATCTCTTCATCTCCTATTCCTTTAGGTGAATTGTTGTGTAGTTACTACTACATTCTCTCCCAATGCAGTATATTTACATACATGTGTATGTGTACATTAATATATAAATAAGAATTTCAAGTTTTTGGTTTTATCATCTATTAATATGCAAGTAATACTTACATGCCAGAACATATTGATAAAATCTGAACTATTTAGTAGCACATAATGGATATAACTCTTCTTTTGTTTCTGTAAAAGTAAGTTTATTGAACTTTCACATTTTTTCTCAAGAGACAGAAAGAGCATGGCCTCTTTGAGGGGAGAAAATGACCTCAAGTTAATATACACTGAAACACTAAAGTTCTTGTCTCCAAGACTTATCCACAGACCCAATTATTACTGTTGGTGTATTTATTATTTTTATATATATGAACAAATAAAGAAGTATGGTTCTTACATTCATGGTCACACAGAACGGTGGCAATGAAGTAATGTGCCAGAGCTTTGTAATGGTCTGACTTTATTTGTGCCAGCTTAGACCAGGAATAGGGAATATTCTCTTTCACTGGTTCCTGATTCATTGCAGTGTTAACCAGTTTGTAAACCTCTCCCACCTAAAATAAAGCACATAATTGAAGTATGAGAAGTTTAATATTAGGCACTAGGAACTCAAGCAAGGGGTATCATATTCAGGCTTAAGATAATTTCATGTGCAATCACATCAAAAAAGGGAAAAAATATGGCTAGAATGGGTTGGATATAAGTTTGCAAAAAATTTGAAATGTCATCTCAGATTTTTCCCTCACAAGAAAAGTAAGTCAATTTTGTAAAAGAACAGATGGACTAAGTCAGTCAATCTATATGGCTTCACAGTTAAATAGAACCACCATATAATAAACAGGTCGTAATTTGTAAATCTCTTACTAATTCAGTTGAAAAAAAGGGTGAAGCATATTCAAACAGTAGATTTGTGCTTCACTTTGAAACTGTGGAGTCATATGTAACCTTAAGTTTGTGTGGTCTAGTTAAAACTGGGATGTTATCCTTCATACAGAGGAAATAAAGTACTTTTTTCAGGCAGTGAATGCTGCTGTAATGGATCAAACTACTCCAACTGACAGAATCAAAAAATCTTTCCCCTGCAGCTGATCAATCCTACAGATATGTCAGAGTGGCTTTACAGGGTTGCTATGAAAGACTTTGCCTGTTTTTCTAGTATGAAACTACTTATGTATCTGCTACTCTGAAATAACTGAGGAAGCATATGAGTATCTTCATGGCATACCTATTTTTTGGTACATAATCAAGTATTAATACTACCTTCTGGGGCAAGCCTATCTCCCCATTTTCTGGCAAGTCCCAAGATAGCTCTGCGAATACCAATTTGACTCTGTCAACATCCTTCCCTCAGTTACAGTTTAGTTATTTTTTTGGATTAAGCTTTTTAGGTTTGCATCCCTTTCAGCAGCTGGTAAGAAAGACAGGTTGTGTTTGCTACTTAACAGGGAACCACACAAACAACCCTGGCCTTTTATATGTAGTTCTAGGGATGAAAACTGTACTGTTTGAAAGACCAACATTAATAGCTTCTAAAAAACCTTCAGCAAGTTCAGTGCCCGAGGGTTTCAGCATATTACTGTTAAACTCCATGAATTATTAATTAAATAAATTGTAACAACTCTAAAAATAATATTTAAATTCTATCTATTCATGTTTTAATCTTCTGAAAGATTGTGCTTTTCACTGTAGTTTGTGAGCTGCCCCTTGTTATTTTTGGTTTTCAAGTAATGGTTGCTAATATTTAAATTTAACAAATTCCGTTAATATTACTAAAAGCTGTAGGTAGTAACACAGCACTTTAAACAGTTATTTTAAATACTAGATTTAAAGTCGTGTATTTTACCTTGGCAACCTCCTGTGTCATTTTTACTAGTGCGAAAAACTCATTGCGTATTCCAGAAAGACCAATCTGCTCAAAAACACACTCTCGAGCTTGTGCAAGCATCATTTTTATTAGTACGTTCAGCATAGCTGGGCTCATATCATAACTTGGTGTGTGAGTAAAGGTCTCCTTTAAGTAGCTTAGAACTCCTGCAATTACAAAATGGTTTTGTCAGCATTACAAAGAGAAACAAGTGAACTTAATTCTAGCACGTACCATAATAATTAGAGTTGAAAGCATATTTTCTAGTACTGTACTACAGCAGTCTGAAGGGATTCTTGATACATAAGAAGTTAGACTGACCTACAGGTTTTGCTTTGCATTGCCATCAACCATCCCCAAGTATAGTTCCCAAAATTACATTTGAGAAGAGCAACAGAAACTGCAAGTTTTGATGCCAATGCCTTCAGATTTGCTTGTAAAAGTTCTTGTGGTTGACCATAAGACTGTGCTGAACTGAATGCAACTTATATGTGGGAGTGGTAGGCTATGGCTTATCCAGGGAACAAAAGAGAGAAAAATCTGCCTAGCTATAGGGAGATGACAGTAGTAGAACCTCTGGATAGAAGGAAAACACACAAACATACATACTTAATTAAATATTAATCTTCTCAAATGCTGCTAAGTGCATCATGTGCCCCAGTGAAAGCTCCGTTCCATGCCTGTAAACTACAATTTTTATTTATACATATAAATAATATTTAATAGGGTAAAAATAAGATTCTTCTCTAGAGATTTGGTTCCACCAAAATATTAATAGTTTCTATCATATATCAAATTTAAAACAAACTGTAGTGCAATACTAAGTAACAGTTTCATGAATGAAAATATAACCTTCCATAGGCATGTCATCTGACTGGTTTAGTGAGTTCAACTAGCTTGCTAATGCTTACAATCCTGCAAAAAGTGTAACAGTAAGACCTCTGCCTTTTAAGTATTCCAGCTTCTGTAATCTTACTTCTTGCCACGACTCTCAGTTCTGGCCACGTTGTGCAGTATTTTCCTACTAATGGTGTCTGTGATTTTTGATTTTTCATGTTACAGTCATATCTGAATTTTTGACGTGTCATTACATAAATTTCAAATACGGCCATGCCTACCCTTTTTACACTAAAAAAATTCTTCCCAAACTTACCAGGCATATCCTAAGTACTGATGGAGTGCCCTAGTGAAAGGAATCAAAAGTATAGGAGAAAAAAGTTATGGGTTTTTTTGTTCTCAAAATATTTCTGCTTGTACTGAGGATAAATTCTGTGCAACATCTTCCATTCAGCACTGAGAAACAGTTAACACAGACTCTGTATCATGCCTCTGCCAACATAATGAAGTGTTACAGCACCACGCACAGGTACAATGAAATGCCTCCTGCACGTGTTGCTTTGGGGCCCTCCAAAGTTATGTGGCAGCAAATAACACCTTTCAAGTTTTACATTAATTCTGTTTTGCAAACATGTTGAAGTGAAAAACAGTGATTTTTTTTTATTTGCAAAATGGAAGGAGCAGCAGTAAAGTGGAGAAATTTCCCAACTACTGAAATTTCTTTTAGCTGAAATACAAAGGTTGAAAAATAATTTATTTTAAATATGCATGAAGAAATACTGTAAATTTTTTTTGATAGCTGTGTATTCAAAGGAGGGGATTTATGAAAATTCAACTCTGTGCACCACAGTTTTTAGCTGATAAAGCTATGCATACAGTGCAAACCAATGGCCACATATTGTTAGTGCCGAAAAAAATCTTACAGTACTTATTAATTCCAAAGGAAACATCTTTAAGTATTATGTGTAGCACAGATGATACTTACAAAACAAATTTGAAAATCTATTTAAAAGCCCCCAACATAACCAAAAGATTTTGTAACATGTTAGCTCAAGGGATACGATTCCCTTTAACAGAGTTTCTATTTCTCCTTGCGTGGGACAGAGATTGATTATTTTGAACCTGTTTACCTTTGGAATCTATGGAAAACAGGTAGTCAACCTCCAGTGAATTGCAACTTTCACCAGAGAAAAAAAGCAAGATTAATTTTTAAGACCCCCATATGGAAAACCACGCTTAAAGCATTTTTAACAAACCTGTAAATTGTCTCTTCTACAGATTTGACACCAATGTGCTATCACTGAGTTAAAAGCAGTTATGCTGGTGAAAGAAGGAATGAAGCAGTTAATGATGGTGCTGTAACTTGGACCTTTGAACTGCAGTTCAGTAATCATCAACCACAGTATTCATTATCTTATCTGTATGTTCAGACTACAGTTCCAGCTTTTGAATTAAAGCTTCACCTGAGCTCTTCACTAGGCTTCCGGTTCTTTTTTTGTGTAATGAGCTCAGTAGGAAATGCAGAAATCTGTATGACATCAGAATGAGATTGTGAACATTTGCATGAGGACCTTTACAGTATTTTAAGATGTGTACCTGCAGCTTTCTGAAAAGCATCAACAGCATTTTCAAGTCCAGCCTGGGTCTGACGATTGCATCTTGTTCCAATCTGGGTGTAGAGAGCTCCAATGTTGAATAGAACACTAGCTTTTTCAAGCAACAGATTTTGTTGACACACTGGGACACCTGTGAAGGAATCATACCTTGGGAAACAAAAATTAGAAGAAGTGTTAAGATTAGCAGAGTCCATTAAAAAAAAAAAAAAAAAGTATTTTCATTCTGTTTTTCTGAGAAGGGGAATTCTTAACTGTTCTGCTACAGTGAAAATGAAGGTGAACAGAAACACCGCTATGTTCTGCAAGGACAACCCACATAATTAAAGCAAGCCAGAGAACAGTTTTATTTGAGACAGTTTTCAGTAGGTTTTACAGTAGTGCCTCCATAATGTCATTATATTTGACTATTTTTGCCTATAAAATATCATAGAGGTGAAGAGCATACCAGGAAAGTATCTATATATGCTGCTACGCTCTCCTACTTGTATGTTTCCAAAGATCAAACATTGGCATGATCAGATCCTCTACTACTTGTGTTTAAAGTTTCTATTTGCAGTTATGACTAGAAATTTAATAGTTCCTTTTGGCTACATAGTAGTCATGTTTTTTCATCATAAAATTTTTCAATTCAGAGTCAGATTTTGCTCACCACTGTAGTAAATACTCCCTTATAAAAAATTAAGTCGCTCCTTTCTTTCTTCTGACCCAAGTGGTCTTCTTAAACTGTAGGTGGGGAATTAAGGTCTGACCCTGTTCCTTGTCCTCACTTTGTACACCAGCGTTGAGAATTTGGAAACATATGTAGCTGTCCAAAATAATCTTATTTTCTCTCTTTCTTCCTTGTGCTAGCCAGTAGCCCAAACCATAATTTAGAAAATGGTTTCACTCTAAGCATGAAAAGGGTGTATTGTAGTCAGGTTTACTCTTAACTTAAAAAAAAAAAAAAAATTGACAACACACACTGCAGGGATTCAGGAGGAGAGACACACTGACATGTTTCAGATTAAACAAAAGACAGTTCATGATTAAACAGTGATCTAGGGGAAAAAAAAAAGACTAAAGAGAAATATGAACTACACACTTACCATGTAAATAAAACTCCGACATGCCTTGTGGGTGGGAAAAATCTGGTTTCTACATAACCAAGTTGCAGAAAATAGCTTATCAACATCTCAATGCCAGCTTCATCTCGGCTAGGAGTGCGGCAGGCCTTGAAATACAATAGATTAAAATTAAGTGCATTCTGTTGAGTTACAGGATGAATACCAAAACCCCAAAGCTAAAGCTCTGCTTCCTTTGGACTTCTGCATATTAATAGAAATGTGTGGAATCTGAGAACAGTAAGCTTAAAGCCATATGGATTCATGCCAAAAGTTTTTCAGCTGTACACAAGTAGTACATCACCTTTAAAAATGCAAACAGAATCTGTTTGGCAAGTCTCAAAATTAAAATACCTACAATCTTTATTTAATTATGAAAGCTACAGAGAAGGCTTATGTTTCTAGCATAATACAGGAAACAAACAATAGTTAGAAATACCCACCACTCTACAACAATATTTTGCCAGATTAATCCACTTTAACGTTTTTCCTGCTAAATTTAAAATAGTTTTAAAAAAATATAGTAGGTAAGACAAGTCTTGGATTAACAGAATTTACAAAGTTGTGTCAATAGCTCAATCACTTTGCATAACTTCATGTTTCTTCACTTTTTCTTCACTCAGATTATAAAGCTTTTGAACAATGGAGATTCATGTATCATATCTCTGAAATGAAGTCGATAAAAGCATAGTAAACCCTAAGTAGTAATGTAATCTTTTGATTCCATACAAATGTTATTTACAACTGTATATTAAAAGACCTCATACTACACCATAGTTGAACTTACTTGTCTCAGATCCATGAGGTCTGCTATTTCATCTTCATACTCAGAACTGTCTTCACTATAATGTTCCAGAATAAAGTCCTAAAAGAGAAAAAAAGATGGAAAATTGGAATATCTAAAATTACCCTAAACTATTTTTCTGCAGTTGCAAATGGTACAAAATTGATTCAGTTGTGATTTGAATGGTGTCTACTCCCTTCCAGTCAATAGTACAGTAACATACAGCAAAGAGACTACAAAATGACAGTAGAATTAATAATTTGATATCTTAGACAAGAAATTTCACTGTGATGTAAAGGAACCAAACATATCCCTACATCAGCTCCAGTGGGTTTTAAAACAACAACATTTAGTGGTTTTGAAAGGGACAAATGAACCCTGTTATTTAAAATGACAAGGAGATCAAGTGACCATAAAAACTTGTTAACAGAAAGAGACTACCAAATTCTGTAAGGTATACTAGGGCAATTCCACTTAAAATAACAAAGCTACAATTACATGAAGTGGTACCATGATCTGACGATGGAATTTAACCCCCAGAAATAAAAATAGAGACAAATGCTACAGTGATACAAGATGGTTTACCATGAGATAAAAATTTATATTGCACAATACACCGTAGTTCAGAAAATACAGAAGATGGCTCAAATACCCAGCAAAATACATTAGTCAACAAACAAGGCTGTGTTAATGCTGCAACACTGCTTCCCAACTGAGCTATCTTGGTTAGTGCAAGTTGGTGTATCACTACATTATGCTGAGTAAAACCTTCATTACTACTTCCTTTCACACTTGTATCAGTAATCAATACTCTTATTAGAAACAAATCCACAGAAGGATTTTTTATTCTCTTGGTTTAACTCTGTCTCCAAAGTGGAATTTCTTATAACATTTTTGGACTCCTTGTCCTAATTAGATAGGAGCAACGATCCAAATAATTGGCAGTTATTTTTTAACATGGCATGATCTTGATTTTAGGGCAAAACAAAAAATAATTTGCACCTAAACTACTTCTGTTTCTTTAAACAAATCTGAAATGGAAGTTATTTCTGTTAACTATTCATTCTGAAATGTATATGTAAAATTTACCTTGAGGGGGAGCATAAAATCTACATCTTTTGTTTCCTTCAGGCCAAGAGGTACCAAGGGAATACTGAAAGTCTCTCTATGGAAAAAAAGCAAAAATATTTAGAATTTTTTTTTTTGCTTGTCTGTTATAGTTACTTTTTTTTATTTGATGACAGTAAGTTTGTACACTGATGGGGTAAAGAGAAAAGGATATAGTTTGTAACAATTCCTTCCTGCACAAAAAAATCTGCCTAATGGCCTGTGACTTCTCAACAAAAGAATGAGGAAAGCTACTTGCCTGCACTTTTTTTTTCATTTAAGCCTATTTTTCCTTCAGGCAAGGAAAAGGAGACTCTCAAAGGCTGGCTTACTGCAATTTAGTTCCACAGCTGCTAGGAGGTATGCCACAGTAAGAGCCATGGTAAGTATCAGTAGTTATAATCAGTATTTTACAAGCTACCAATGGTTTCACATGTAGAAGTGACGTATGTAACACAAAGAGAAGCAGAGCCAAAGTATACCAACTTAAACAGTGAAAGGTCTAGGAGTACAAAGTCCAAGAACTACTTAGTTTCTAGACAATGCTAGGTGGTAATCTTTTGACAAGTGAACATCTAGAATATCAAAGAGCAATAAGGATGAGAACTGACTTAAAAAAAAGATCAGAATTGCTTCCAGATATACAGTTTGTTGTGTAGATTTAACAGATCAGTCTTAAGCAATTATAAGGTTTATATAATATTTTAATTTTTCCTGAAAACAACTTTTTGACTGTCTAATCATTGTTTAGAGCATTCCATTCCCAACTACAAAATCTCACACTCATTTATGATCTTATTAGCAAAACCAGCTTTCTTATTCCATCTTGAGAGGGTGGCAGTAGGAATGCAGCTTCCTAAACAGAGGAAGAGCCCTTCATAATCCAGAAAGTGGCTCTGCTAGCTTGAAAAGGACTTCCAGAATACAGAGCCAAAACACTACTTCAAGTAGTGCAAAGGATCTGATTTTTGATGAGGCTTTTAGAAGAAACCTCAACACTTTTATTACAGATTATATCAAGACTTTTTCCTCAAAAAGGAAGTGAGACACATGGAAAAGAAATCCTAACTTACTGATTTAATCCATTCTAGTACCACCCACAATCCTTGTAGATATTAGCACTGGTCATTTAAAGAAAGTAAATTTAATTTTTTTCACAGCTAAGCTGTCACACCCATGCAGCCAATATCATGGGTGTATTGAACAGTTGGTCAAGTGATCCTGAATTTCCAAAACTGGGTGGAAATAGCATCACACTTTTCAATCCAGCTGAGATGTGTGCAAGTACTGGGAGCGCAAACCCTTCAGACTGTTTTAACACAATACAGGTTAATCCAGTAAACCGTGAGTGTGACCTCATATTAACAACTGTATACACAATAGTTAGCAAGTATTAATAGCTACTTGCTGTTAAAGGCTGGAGAGTAGTTATGGGTAAATTAATTATTTTAGCCGATGAAACAAAAAGCATTTAGAGCTTAGAAAGAAAAGCACAAGAAAGGCAAAACACCATTCAAAATAGATTGGGAAAGTAGGATCAGGAAAAAATAACAAGCATACTGCTGTCCAGCCTCAAGGCTTCTGCCTGCCTTGGGGCCTGACCTACTGCTCATCCTTCAATGTGAATCCAAATATTTTTAATATTCTTTAGCTAGAAGAAGAGAAGCCCTGCTCTCATTTCCACAGCTATAACTGTGCTCAATGCATCTACCAAGACCAGTAAAATCTTGAAGAAAAATCCCTAAATCTCAGAAAAAAAACCCAAAAACAAAAACCAAAACCAAATTCCAACCAAAAACACCCAGAACATTTTTGCATCAAATAGTTGTCAAAGTTTGCCATGGAGGTGGAGGGTAGGAAGTTTAGCAAAAGCTTCTGCTTGAGAAAAAGACAACATAGATATTTTGCATTAAGTCAGCATTCAGTTGGAAATTATCTCTCCGGAAATGTGCTCCATTCTTCTACATTAAGAATTCCTTGTAATTCATCAGGAAATTTAACACCTAACTGACAACAGTGCTAAGAGGGACCCAAAATTATACCCCCATCACATGAAGCATTTCAATTTGTACCTTGAGTTGCTGTTAATTAAACAGAAAATATTTTGTTTTAGGAGCAACAAGATATATGACTGATACAGAAATCATTTCAGTATGCAGGCAATGAATACTCCTTAACTTTTGAAGTTCTACCTTTGAGGAATAATCCATTGCAATTTAAAAATTAGTGTGCTCTTCAAAGTGGAGAAAAATATCTTGGGAAAATCCAACTTCATCTAATAGAAATTCCTCTGCTTTAGCCAAGGAATTTGTGTTTTTCTGTCACTGAAGGGCACACATCAAGATTGCTCTGAATATCAAATCAATATTGTGTTTCTGTTCTCCAGCTAAAGAGAGGACTGTTGTATGCACCACGTGTGAGAAGAAATATTACTATATCACTAAGCTCGTTCGCTCCAGAATGCACTGAGCCAGTTAGCCATTCCAGTACTGGAAATCCTGCTAAGTGGCAAGTGTTTGCAGTATAGCCTCAAGAGCTTTCAATTCTCGCTATACTCTTCTCTTCAAAGGAACTCCATATACAAGGATTAGTGGTACATACGTTTCCCAAGAGAAGGACAAATACACAGACTAACCCTTAGTCAACAAAATCAATCATCAAATCTGTTCTCTTCCTATCAAGCTCTCTGATCCTTAACATGATTCGTGTCCAACATTCACACTCACCTAGAAACAATTTCATTTTGAAGGGTAAACAGAAGATCTGTTAATAATTTATTAACTTAGCTTTATACTTACTCTGCATTTTGATAAACTTCTACTGAGATATTAAGTCCTTCCAATTCTTCCTTTAAGATCTGCAGGTCTGAGTTTACAAAACTCAATTCCAGTAGTACCTGCTCTCGTACTTTGTTGTTGGTGGTTGCTCTGCAGAGACATATCAAGTTTTTATTGCTGAGGAAAAGGTTTTCTACGAGCTTGGTTGATCCCCTTCAACCTTCAATGCAAGCATTCTCAGCATTTTTAAGATTTCTTTTTATCTCCTTAAGAGATGATACAAGACCTCATGTTTCAGAATTTATTAGGTTTTTCTGTCAAGAGAGCACTTGGGATAGTTTCCAGATAATAGCATGCAGCCACAGAAGATTTCCTCTATGCCAAATTTTCTGTGTAAGATTAAGGGTCAAGCTTTTTTCAGATACAATAATCAACAAAACAAAAGCATCTTAAACAAAATCACTATCTTATTTTCAAATTATGTGATATTCTTTTACCCCCAAAGAAGATAGGTGGGTGGAGGTGGGAGAAGTTAGGAGACATTTTTCAAGAGACTTCCCCACCTTATAAATCGAGTAAAGATCTGTTGAGACTTCTGATCTTAAGAATGAAATAAAATAACTTTATTCCAAAAGTTATTATAGAAAGAAATATCTTTCAACCAGATCTTCTTAATACAAGACAATTTTCTCTATAATATGATTTTGTTGGATGTAAATATGATTTAGTTTGCTTGTTTCATTTGCAATGTATATATTTAAAGGGTAACATTTTGAACTGCTAGCACAATGGATGTTGGTATTTAACACCCCATTTCTGTGTGATGACTTGTGTATTTATATCACAATTTCTAACCTGATTCTCCATACTGACAATTTTATTAGAATATTACTCTTTTCAAGATACTTAAATAATCTGTATCTATAAATCCACATATATGAGTTTAAGATAAAAGGTATCCATGCTTAAGATATTGTACCCTTATATTAAGAGTCCAAATCTTAAGACAACAACGAACTTAAATTTGCAGCATTTTGCATTTACCTTTATTTTAAGACAAAATTCGCCCTCATAAATATTTATGAACAATCATCTTGTAAATCTAAGCTTCACTTGGAGCAGTTCTCCAGTTTTATGGAGCACCTTGGTGAAGAACTAATTATTCCAAGACTAAAATTCTAAGTTTGTTGTTCATATTCTAAATTAGTTGTCTCTGAATTTTCTGTGCTATACTTTATTGAATACCTCGGATTGCTTAAATTAAGCAATGTTAACATCTGTTGCCTTCATAAGCCAAACTGGATACAAACACGTGGTGGAGTGGATCTTCCTTGATAAAGGAAGATATAGAGATAAATGGGAAAATTTTGATGCTATAAGCACTTTAATTATGATATATTAAGCCTCCATGTTTGGTCTAGCTTACCATCCTCCACAGGAAGGATCCTAACATCTTTTTCAAAAACCCCAAAGTTCCATCTAGATTGACTTCTCTATTGGCTCTATTGCAATGAACATCCATTTCAATTAATTTGATTACCTTTTCATGTTTTTTTTTTTTTACACTGTAGACATACGTTTTTGTGACAGCCAGGCAAAAGACAGCTACAGGGAAAATGGGATATTATTGAGATCCATATAACTCTTAATTTAATTTTAACTCAGAACTCTCAGAACAAAAAGACAATGAAAAGGAGAGGGTGACTTTCAAAAATTCTAAGAACAAAAGCCTTTGTGGAATATGGACCACGTGCTTCAGGCCTACTGCTTGCTTTCAGCCAAAAGTAAAGGAACCTGCATTTCCAGATTTTTTCTCAAGTCCTACTGCAGGAGGCTCCCTGTGGCCAGCATTTGGTTTCACTTTCTTTTAGAACTTGATGAAATTCAAATAGAATCTGCAAACCTAATGCTTGTTTATGTTTTTCCTTAGGAGACTCTAAATACAACTAGTCATGTGAACTGTCTAGTCATCAGCTTACTTTTAAAATTGCTTCTTTCAAAGAACTAGCAAGTTTTAATAGTTTGACAGGTGTAAATTCATTTTAGATTTCTAAAATCTTAAAAATAAGTCCATTCCTCTACTTTTAAATAGATTTAGTTCTCACTCTTGTAAATAGCAACTTCAGTATTTCAACAATTAATACTGGCATCAGAAACTGAACTTTAGTATACTTAGGTGAAACATTACCAGTTTTCACATGAGCTATTACTCATCTCTTTAGCCCTTCCAAACCACTCCTGAATAGACAAGCAGAAACATTAACTGAATGAAGCATTCCATTTCAAAAACAGGTATAATAATTTTGCTAACCATACAAAAGGTAGTAAAATTCCAAGTCTTGCTCCTTAAGTCAATTAACAGAAAACAAAACAAATTTAAGTCAGCCACAGAGGCTAAAATTACCACAGTTTTCAACCTGTCACATCTCTTGCAAGAGTTCTGGAGACAAAAGCAGGTAACAGGCAATGGGCAAACTATTGATTATTGGCAAGTTTAAGAAAATTGAATTTATCCAAGCATTTTCACTTCTTTAAGTTTATTTACTAGGTTTTGTTTTTGAAGACTCATTGTTGCTTCAGTTGCAGAGAAACAGACACTACAGGAAACTACTGCATATGAGTACTGGGATAATTTTCAGTTCTTCTGTGTAAGATTGGAAAGCTACAGACTGTTTACCAGGCAGTTAATCAGGGGATGTAACAGCCTTAATAAGACAGGGTCAACATAAGGCTATGCCTACAGGGACAGCCACATATGAAAACATACCCTAAAAAAATATAATTGATGAAGAGCCAAATCTCTTCCAGTTACGCCAAACTGTAGGAGAATTTGATGGCAACTGGTGGTAACTCAGCTCACATTACATGTGTGCTACCCTGTTATTCCTATATCATTACTGCTACATGGAATAAAGAAAGACAACTGACAGTCCTTCCTACTATGCAGCACAGAACTAAAGGATCTTGGGAAAAGCCAACAGCACAGTGGCAATACCTTTATTTGATTTGAGTAGTAAATTACAATATTCAGCAAGGTTCATTTGCCATTATCACAAGCAATAAAGCTGAACAAAGAGAGCAACCTAAGAAGGGCTAACATTCAGCTCATTTACTGCAACACAGCAGTAATGAAAGTGGACTTGAGAGCAAGTAGTGACTTTATAGAGCTACAGCTTGAAAAAATTCAAGGAGATTCACAAATCATTCTACATTAATAGATGCAGTATGTTTGGGGGGAAAAAGGAGAAAATACAACAGCTAAGAGACTCCTACAATATTAAAAGAAAATTAAACAATTCTTGCTTGGGCAAGAAAATCAGAAAAGCATTATATATACCTTAAAAGATTTTCAGCACCAGCTCTCATTCTCACTGCTCTTAAGATCTGTTGGTTTAGAACAGCTCTTTGATTTTGCAATTTGCTTCGTCCAGTCTCAGCAAGAGGATTACATCCCTAGAATAAAGAAAATAAGTTTGTTGTTGTTGTTGGAAGAAACTTAAGAGGGACTAATTTAAAGTTAAATGAACTTTAATGGCATAGGTTCTGTATTAATACAGATTAGCTACACTGACATCAATTGTTGAGGTACCTCTCCTCCAAGGTCCCGCAGGGAGGGACCCTGGAGTGTAGGGAGTCTGCACCTGTCCCCATGTCACCTGTGGCCTGTGCCTGTCTTCTGATTGGTTGTTGGGGGCTCCCCGGGGTCGGGAAGAAAGGGGGAGTCTCGTGATTGGGAGGGGAGTCTGCCTTGGGACCTTGGTCTGATGGTGCTGGAGAGAAATAAACATCCATCAACATCTATAAAATATCACTTCATATTTCCTTCCTACTTGTCTTGCTGAAAAGCTCATGTTGCAAGTTATCCCCATTGCAACAATCAGTGACAGTATTTCTTGTCTCAAACTTGGTCATTAAAACCAAAAGAAACCATGACCACAGTACATTTTAACATAAAAATCCAAATAGAAAATACTTGTTTTAAATCTTAAGTACACATGTGAGCCAGTCTTTTCTCCCCTAAAAATATTTTCAAGGTATTTTGCAAATGCAACCAAATTTGGCAGAATGTTATTAAATTTCTAGGACTTTATGAAAATAGTATCTGGCAAGACAGCAACTCCCATCAAAGCTTCTGCTTAACCCTTGTATCAGAGTTCCATACTGGGATATATGCAGCCTTGAAATACAACTCTGTCCAAAATAGACTTTAGTGGTCAAAGTTTGAGGCTCAAAAACATGCTCCCAGTTTTAGGAACCTTTCAAAGGATCTCTGATCTTTCCTTCTGGAGGCTCAGACCTTCAGTACAATTCCCACCCCTCCTTCCCCAGGTTAATTTCTTTACATCTCAAACTTAGCAAAATAGACCTTAACAGGGTAAGATGATTATGCCTTCAGACTCTTATCAAATTAGGCTCTTAAAAAGTGTGAAATCCAGAACTCACAAGAATGCTCCCATATACGTGCATACCTTACACAAGTAAAAGTCTCAAACTATTGAAACCTGTGTTTGAGCAGGACTGAGCCATTGTATTCTAGTGAGCACTGATAAGCTAAAACTGCTACAGATGAATAGGAGGGCATGCTTGTCTTTTTTTCTGGTCAAGGGAAACTCAATTTTAACACTTTTTAAAAATATGTTAGAAATTTCCCTTCCACACTTTTATTCTTTGCCCCTGCCACTGCTTTTTAAAAACGTATCAAATGCCTTTGAATCTTAATACTAATTCTGAAGCAAATAAAACCACTGTTTTAAGGCTTACCTTTAAATGAAGAATGTCCTTTTGAGTGGCCTCATTGGGTATCATTACAAAACTTATCAGAGTCCTACTGGATTGTACACTACACCAGAAGGAGGCTCAGACCTCCCCAAGTCTACTTTCAACTATTCCAGCTACTAAATTACGCACTATTTTGGACCTCTCCCTCTTAGTTTTGACTAGAAAAAAATTGGTTTTGCTATAAGAGCATTTAAAAGTCTATCAACAAACTCTAATTTTGAGTGGTCAAGCAATGGCATGTCAGCTAAACAAAAGCACGTATTTAAATAGAACATGAAATTCTAATTACAAAACTCAGTTCTTATTTTTGTTGTCAAGTGAGAGCAAGTTGATTTGACAATAGAGAAATGAGCTCATCAAACCAGATTACACTAGTTCAACTGAGAAGGCATATAACCCAATACTGTTAATTTTACAGATCTACTTTGGAAAGCTTCTAATAAATAGGTAAAATTACAGGAAGCTTGTGCAAACATCCTCAGAAACACCATTTTCCATGTAACTTGAAAAAACACACCACACTGAATTACTACCACCCACGGCACACCCCACAGCTCTCTTCATGGAGAAAGCTCTCACAGCAAGCTCAACACATAGAAGATGAATTTTTTACTCGAGAGAACACACACATGTAGCAAACTGATTCATTCACATCAGATTAGAAGTAGTCCTTTAACTACCAAATACTTTACACTCCTTTACACACAATTATACACAAAGTCATAAGCAAGGCACACTTTAGTGCATAACACGGTCTTGTAGCCACAAGTTGCTTTCTGCTCTTAGTCTGGTTGTTTTCCTGGGATGCACCTATTCTTTCCCACTTAGCTTCTCCTTCATTTTGCGTTGTATAGTCTTTTCTACTACTGCTATTCAGTCTCATCTTCTTCCATTCTATCCATGACATTTTTCATTTGAACCTCACCAATTATTTCTTCTTCCCCTTGCATTCACTTTGAGTATTTAATTCTCATCTCAGACCTGCCATCTCCATATTCGTGCATAGGTATTTCCTTCCAACTTCTTTCTTGATCACCTGGTTCAAGCATCCTTCTAAAATGTATCCTTGCCTTGCTCTTCATTTTATTTCTGTAAAGCTCCAGCTTCCTCCCAGAACTCACTGCCCTTTCTGTGTGCCAAACATGTTTGATGACATCGTTCAAATACTTCTTTACAGCTTCACTTCTGGGAAGTTTTTCCAGAAGATCAACTGCCTCATTCCCAAGCCCATAAAGCTCGTAGAAGTGATCTGTTCATTTTAATGAACCTTTGATCAAGCTCCCACTGAACAATGAGTACAAAATGGCAGTGATCTGAAATTCTCTGCAAAGAGAAAAAGTGTAAGAGATGTTTCCCTGCACTTCAGGTCCTCAGGCATTAATCTCTGTAGGAAGGAAAACCAGCTCTGGGCCCTAAGAGGACAAGGCACTGACAGACCAAGGTATCTGTATAACCTTCAGTGCGCCTGCAAGTGCAGCAATTTTGACAAAAGGCTTCTTATGGATAGAGGAGTCTGTTTTCAGGATACCTGAAGGCTCACCTGTTGCAAGCATATGGCTCCCATTAATTTCTCAAGGCCTATAAGGAATTAATATTTCACTTTTTGGAAAATGTTGCTTTTTACATCTACTGCGCAGGGGATGAAGACATTCAGCTAGTTTGTGTTCATTTGCAGGTTTAAACTCTTATTAAAATCAAGCTGCCATAAAACTGATGGGTAGAAGTCTATGTAGAAGGCAGCGAAAATAACCAATATCTGAAAAAAACCCCACAAGAAATACACAATCTGGGAAAGATACCTCCCTGCGTGAAGCACAAATTCTGCGTACTAAAGTTATTCAGCAAACAGGTCCAAGCAAGTGCTTAGTTTTGTCTTCTTCCATGTACAAGATCGCTTTCCCAAACACCATTTCTACATGGCTCACATCAGATAATCAGTCATGATGAATGCAAAAATCATGACTGTTTACCAAGCAATGACTAATAGCAGTAAGTATTTGAAATTAACATAAATATGATTTACAAAGTAGTGGTTTGAACTTTTAAGATGAGCCACACTGTCTGAAGGTGACATTGAGTTGAAACTGGGCGTGCCTCCTTACTTAAAGGAAAACATTCCTTTCCAGCCAGTGAGGCCTGTGCTGCTTGTCAAGCCCAACAGTGTAAACAACTGGCCATACCCTCTAGGTATTTAAACATGTATGTTTTAATAACAAATATGTATGGAACTTACTTGCAGCAAACAGTGTATTTCATACCAGGATTTCTAGAATTGATGCCAAGTCCTGCTAAGTCATCATTTCCTTACCTTCTTCCAGTACTGTAATTAATGTTTCTTTTTGCATGTTACCACTAGTTCAATCTTGAAAATTTAGCTATATACTGCAGATCTCTCAGAAGCACAAGTTTTATCTGAGGGTTTTGGTTGTTGTTGGTTTTTGTTTTAAGAAAAGAGATGGGGAAGAACTGGTCTCCCAGAGCCTGGTCTACTTGTGGAAAGAACAAGTATTTTATAGTTCTAAGTGCCTGGCCTGAAGATTAATATAAAGTTAGAGAACTAACCGTATTAAACTCCAAAGATGCATTTCCTCCACCAACTCCATCTTTCCACAGAACTCACTAAGCAAAATTAACATTCATATTTCATCAGAGACATCTGTCTCTTGACTAACCAAGTTTCAAATGATTCTTAGTTTCACATGAAGGCCTACTTTCTGTTTCTGGTTTTATGAATTTGTATATAATGAGTGGATATGGGATGACAAGAGTTATGAATTATTCCATGTCATTTCTGTCCTGCCAGACAAGTGGAAAGAGAACAAATAACCAAATAAATACTCCTGTGTCAATGCTAATGTTGATGGTTGCCTGGCTACTAATGACTTAAAAAGAACCCCATGAGCTAACCTCAGTGGAAGGACAGGTGTGACAGGCTGGTAAACTGATACACTAACAACAGGTGAGGGGGAAGCCCTACAGAAGAAAGCCCAAAATCAGGGGAAGGATACACAGAGCTAATTAGGGAAGTGCTGGTTCATGAGCTAGTTACCATACCTATCATCATTTTCAGTCTGGTGCTTCATTTATGGAACTGTTTGCTTCTGCTTTTAGCCTTCCCTGACACAGGGGACTAATATACAGTCTTTCTTTCTGAATCAGCTTGGTCTATACGATAAGTATCTAGCCTCACAGATGGAAGCAAAGCATTAAATAAGAGAAAAGAAAATATGCATCATTGTTCAACTGATCACAATCTAAAGATTCATTAAGCTAGCTGTCCTACTGCTTCTGCCTCTGTGTAGCACAGTGGAGACTGTTATCCAGAACAACCAAATTGAAGCTGGGATGCTTCACACTGAGCCAACCAATACCTAGAGAGCTGCAGAAATTGGAACCTTGGAAAATTTAACTATGGCTTTTTCTTACCAATTATTGCAACGTTCTGACTGATGAAATTTGAAAAGTTATGGCCAGTGTAAGGTGTAACAAAGCAGTAAGACAAGGTGGGAAAAATAGAATAGAAAGAACTTGCTAGGCATCTCTTCCTTGCTCAGCTACTATCCACCAAAAAACCAAACAAGAAAAAAACCCCAACAAAAAACACCCTAAAAAATAAGGCACGCATAGCCCTACTAACAGGTCATCACACAAGCATTGGATCCTGTGACTGGATGAGTACTATGTTATAAATATCCTGACTTCTGCATGTTGGTGTGTCTTGGGGATATTTACTTTGCAAAAGCTTACTGATTAGGAGGGGTGGTGCACTATTAAAAAAAAAAAAAAAAAAAAAGGGAGTGGAGCTTGAAAAATAAAGCTGTTTCTCTCACAAGAATTCTAAGTTAACTAAAAAAACCCTGGAAGATGTCACAGAACCATAGAACGTGTGAAAAAATAGCCATGGTTGGGAGAAGCATCTCATGTAAGCAAAGCAATATGTGACAACAGACCTGCTTTAATTACTATTGGTCTGTCGAAAACTCCTTCCTGTCTAAATGCTTTGCTCTACTTTTAAAACAAATTGTCTTATCATTAGTTTTGTCATTATTTTCATAGGGAAGAAAGACTAGGGGCAAAATCTGGATGGCTGTGTGGTATATGCATGGTTAATTCACAGATCAGTAACCGTGAAAGAATGTGAAACTACTTATGGAGTAGGTCCAGATATGAGGCTGATCGTCCAAGAGGACTCACCATCCAGGAGAACAGGTACAGTATGCCCTGGCAATGTACACTGAACTAAGCCAAGATAAACAGAACGGCAGCAGAACCAGTTTCTGGTACATTATCTTCCCAGAAATTAAAAAGTTCCATGCAGAAGCTCCATCTTTTTTTTGATAGAAAGTAAGGTGCTTCTTCCATTTTGCCATATCCTCCTCAGGACACTAGCAAGGATACTTTTTGTTGTTGTCTGCTTTTAAAAGTAAAATTCTTCTCACAAGTTTGGTTGCAGCTCATCAAACAGCTGAAGAGGGTTGTTTTGGAGCCAAGATATCAAAGGAAGTGAATAAGGGCAACAGTGACAGAGTTACACATACTCTGTGTGGCACAGGTAAATTTCCTTAAAATTAGATGATCAAAAAAGAAAAAACACCAACAAAAGACACACAAGGATTGTGCCAGCTCAAAGCATCTTACAGGTTTAAGGAAAAATTTAATTTTGCATATATAAATGATAGGTCTTTACCATGGGGAACAAGAAGATAATGGAAAAAGACAGGGTAAGAGAAAGAGGAAAGGGTCCCTCTGGAGAAGCTGTGACATCACTGGAAGGGAATAGGGAGGGTAAATCTGAGTAAGTAGACTTCAGTTGCTGGCACCTATCACATATCAGACTCACATGGCAGAGTCACTTTTTAGTGTGACAACAGAAGTCAGAGCAGGAAGCACAACTGTGCATCTGTTTCCCCATTTCTAGCCAGTCACAGTTTTACAGGGCCCCCTCCCTACATAAAGAAAAAAAAAAGGCACTGAACAAAATTTAAGTAAATAAGTTGTTTTACATTCTGCATCTTGGGGATACTGAGGGCTGCTTTCTGGTATGCTGTATTTAAAACTTAAAAAAGCATAACACACAACAGAGCAATAGAGACTTTGAGCCCACTTCCCATAGTAATCCATTCATCAAAAGAAAACATCAAGAGTCTAAAACAATTAGATACTGTATGAATTGCTCATTTTTTCTCAATTATAAAATTTCATTGTGCACAGTATTCTTAGAAAGTAAGGGAGGCAGCCTCATTGTGTACATAGTGCTTGGAAACCATGTTTGAGTAGACCAATGCAAAGCAAGTGTTTTCACCTTGCTCCACAACTTACAGAATTAAAAAAAGTCAATTAAGTAAGTGTCTTTTGACCTAAATACACAAGGACTATCCTTGAAAATTGATGTGATTCTGCACCAACAAAAGTGGTAAACCAACCCTCAAATCCTTTCAGGAAAACAAATAGTGTGATTTTAAAAAGGAAGGGTAAAGCAATATCAAGGTAACTCAGAGGGGAAGGGGGAAAGACCCATGGACACCCACCAAAAGCTCCATCACTAATTTCAGTCACATGAAATCACCAAGTACACCATTCATGGGGACATGCAGATGCTGCATTTAAAGTATCTCCTTGGGTTCACAGCTTATACCCGTTAAAGATTCCAGGAATGGGATTGTTTCAGTGAGTATTTTTGGTGTTTTGTTTTTCCTTCCCTCTTCACCTGGAACTTCTAAGTCAGAATTAAAGCTCTGACCTTTGAGACCATTCAACTAATGTATAACAAGGTATATTGGTTTCCTGCTTACTTTTAGGGACTGAAAGCTTTGAGCACCTAGCCTAATCTGAAGTTCATAACTTTAATAAAGACTCTTAGGAGCTGGTTGAATCTTTCCAAGATCTGAGGGAACAGAGGAAAGAATGTTTCACTGCAGTGTTTGGCTCACTCAGATTTTATCAGTCCCACTTTTTTATTACTTATGTCTTAAAGCAGTAAGCAATAGGAAAGACGCTCATGATTAGATATTAAATTGATCTTACAGTATTTTCATATATGAGATAAATGTCATTCCTGTCCTACAGGCTTTACACTGATCTAACACTGTTTCAGGGACCTTAACTGTAACATACAGCTTAATTTAAATAACTCAGTCCTTTGGCAACTCTGAGGGTAAGAGATACACTACTCTTACGACCTGAGGCACAACTTGGCTATTAAACTTCAGTTAGTCCTTATCAGTAAAAACAAATAGGTGGAAGAGTTGATTTATTTAACTTAAGTTCATGAAAAGTCAACTTTTTTACTAACATGCCTCAAGGCAGCCTGAGAGCTTCCTACAGTGTAGAAAACATAGCTATGAAAACTAAGAAATTACAACTTGGCCACATTGTATGATTAACTGCTAAAGACTACTGAGAAAAAAAGTGATTTACTCACCAAATGTTATGGTAGAATTACTCAAATGAAGAAGCCAGACAAGATTTGGTCAAAGTTTTGTTTCAGTCTGTCTAGTTATTTACAAGGTGGTAGTGATTCCTTGCAGCATGGCTGGCACGGGTAAAGTCTGGCTCTTTTCAGCTAGAAACAGATCCTCTGCTAAAGGGCAATGGTGTTTAAGCTTCTGCAGGCTTATGAATTTGATAAATACCACGGCAAAAAAATCAAACAGCCTGTAAAGAGGGCAACAAAGTAAAGCATACGTGCCTCCCTACCATGTCATCCAGGTGGTTGCTGAAGTGTGTAACGGGGCTATTTTTGTGCAAAGGCGAGCAGCAGCAACCTGATGTATGCAGCTTTCTTGCCTCCCCTCCACAAAGTAGACGGTTCATGGCTTTGGATCCAAAATCTACCCCAAAACCCCTTGGTACCTACACTCCGACTTGAAACCTATGGACGAAAGTTACAGGCGCTGAGAACTTAAAAACAGTAAGTGAAGGCCGAATTAAAGCTCTGTGAAAACGGCACTTACTGCCCTTTACGTCCAGTGAAGTTCACAGGACCCCACAGGGCTGCATTACAGGCAATACTTAACTAAATTACTGTTGTCAAGACAGAACTCGGGTGCAGGTTATGGCATAAGCCGCCCAGTCAGTCTGAAAAGTAATTAGGGGCAAGTGTTCATTAGGAACTTCCTAACGAATCTGTTAACTTCGTTACCTTACTCCAGTAAACTTTCTTACAGGTACATAAGGCAATTTACTAGAGAGCGCGGGAGGAGACGCAGTGAGTAGCAAACGGGGAAGAGAGCGGGCGGGTGTACGGGGAAATAAAGACAGCAAAAAGAAGGCCGACAAGCGCAAATTGACTCATTTTGTGAGGCTGTAAGTGCTTCTGTCCTTCAGGGTGACGCCCAGCTCAGAAGCAGGGGAGGGGCGCCACGGTCCCCGCGCAGCGCCCCGCCAGCTCAAGGCGTATCCCCTCGCCGGAGTCCAGGCCGGGCAGCCCCTGCAGCTGCGTTCAGTCAGAGCGACGTCCCCATCTCGCCTCTCTGCCCCGTCGCCCCCCAAAGCTGCTCCCCACCCCCGTGGGCTACCATGGGACGGAGCCCACGACGCTCCCCCGGCTGAAAGCAGACCATGAGCGACGGAGATGGGAACCCTAAACCGCCCTCGGGAAGCAGTGTCTCGGGCACACAGACCACTGTGCACGCAGCCCACCCGCCCCAGGCTAGCCAGCCTCCCACCTTCCGAAAGTAGCCGTCCCCCGCCGGCTCGGCCGCCTGGCAGCCGCGAGGCAGCAGGGCGTCTGTCATCTCTGGGCAGGAGGGCCGGTCAGCCGACCGTCCTTCCACCGCTCCTGCGAGACGAGCACTTCCCAGCGACGCCGCGACCCTGAGTAAATGCCGCCACTGCCTCCAGCGCCGCCCAGCCCCACCTCCGGTGGTGGCGGGGAGGAGCTGCCCCGCCCCACGGCGCTGCTCCTCCGCCGCCCACTGGTCCTGCCGAGGTTGGTGCAGCGGCCACCGGGCTTCTTCCTGTAAAAGCCCTGGCAGGGTAGCTGAGGTGTCCCTCGTTCGGAGGCAGGCGGTGGCTGACTGAGAGCGGAGCCCAGTGCTCCACTGCGCGGTGATAGCTCAACTCGCTCCTTTCCGGCCCTCCGGCCGTCCTCCGCGGGAGCGTGCCGGAGTCTGGCTGGCTGCCCCGAAGGCACCACTCGCCTCCTTGGCGCTTCCCCGCGGCTTCCTGCGCCGCCAAGCCTGGCGACAGCCCCTTGGGCTGGCCAGCCGAGGCGGCTGCCCCCGGCACCGTGGGGCCGCCACCAGCTTTCCCTCGGGTCTACCCTGGGGAGACGAGGCTCCCCGCGGATGGCTGCCCCTCTAAGCAGGCTTGTTCATCTGAGAGGGGTGCTCTCAAGCCCGGAGGTGCCTTCCGCAGCGAGGAAAATCACCGTGGTGGTGCCCAGGGCCCACACGGCCACATCGCACTGCAGCGACCGGCATTGGGGTGCGTATCGACCTGCCGGCACGGTTCGTAGGACTGGGCTCTCTGGGGGGCGGGCCCCGGCCGCCCGCACCCTGATTTGTGTAAGGGCAGGTGCCTGGGAGAGGTCCCGGAGCCCGGCCCCTAAAAAGGGCAGCGGTATCTCGGTGAAAAGTTCCGGGAAACTGCTACGGGACCAACCTCAACATTGTGGAGGTCTGCAGAAAGACTGTAGAAAATAAAAGGGTGCTGGGGACAAGGCGATTTGGGGTGATCTCTACAGTTCAAGGCAGCTCTTGAAACGTGCAGTTTATTTGCAAGGGTCGTGGGTGCAGGAGATCTGCTTAAGCTGCCAGCCACAGCTTAGAGCATGCCCCCGAGAGAGCGAGAGAGGTAGAGCAGGAGATACAGAGGTAGAGAGTTAAAGTCTAGAGAGTGAGAGAACGAGACAGAGCTAAAGTCTGGTTACATGATATTATATCTCTTCTTATACTGAATATGGTAATAGTACAACATCCAATCAATAGAAGACAGAAATCCTTACAGAATTTATACAAGCTATCAAAACTACTACATTACCATACTGTATTACATTTTAACTCCTAAAAACTACTTTCTAAAACTACTTTTGTCTTCCCTGCCACCCTGGCAGGGTTTCTCTGACCCTTGGACTTTTTCTGCTTGCTGAAGCATCCTCTTCTTTGCTAAAGACATTGTTCAATCAAGAGGGATTCTCCTTCAGCTGGCTATCCCATTGTTTTTTGGTTGTACAGTAACTAACAGCTTGGTATCTTATATGTCAAAGCTAGCTTTCATTTCTATTTCGCTTACAGGTTTCATATTTTCAGAATCTTTTGCCAAGGAGTCATATTTATAAGGTTTCCCTATTTCATCCTCCCCAACAAGAGACCACCACTGAAACACTCCGTTGCATGACCAGTTTCACAAATGTTACTGGATGGACACGTGTGTGAGTAATTTGCCGATATTAGATCCTATTCCTAGTGTTATAAATATATTGGTGTTGGCTTTGTTGCATATTAGAAAATTGTACCTAAGTTTTATAATGATATAGAATGTCTATAGTTTAAATAGTCAATTTAGAAAAGGTAAGCAGAAAAAGTCTTCACATTCCTAGATAATCTTATCAGAGAAGAAGAAAAACCAGAAACCAGAGAGAAGAATTTATGGAAGAAAAGCAGACACCGAGGAGCCGAAGAAGACTGTAAATCTGATGGAACGATACACAGAAACTTCAAGGAATTTATGAATAATGCCTGACTGTGATGAATATGCAATCAGAGATGTATTCTTAAAGGCTATCCTTTGGATGTAGAGGTGTGCTTGTGGTTCTTCACCAGAAGCACCCGGCTGCATAATAACTTTTTGTGGTTGTCTTCCCATTTGTCCTATTTTATTTTATTAAACTTTTCCTAAATTTTATAAGTGGACTTCGTTTTTCACAGGTATTAACTGCATGTATTAACTGCAGCATTATCTTCACTGAAAAAAATCCCATTTACTATTAAATAACTAATACACTTTGCCTGTTCTACTGTGAAATCACATTGGAAACAAGACATTGCAGTTTATGTGGAAACTGAGACCAAACATGGGCAAAATCATCACCACTTTTCTCAGCTAATGTCTTGCCTTTAACTGACATAGACAGATGAAAGTCAGTGTATTTAAGAATAATATGTGTTATCTCTTTTTATTCTCCAATCCTTAAAAAAATGAAAAGTAGCACTTTGGAGAAGCTAAAGCAATGCCCCGGAGGCTGACCTTCAGGTGACTGTTTTGCTAACTGATACAAATGCCCTGAGTTGTCAGGGAAACATTCCCATTAAATGCAAGATAAGGCAGAGATTAGTTTGTCTCTTTCTGTTGTTTGTTTGTAAAAATGTAGGATTTTTATACTTCCTGTACTTATATTTTTGTTTTCTTTCTTTCATGTGATTTAAAAACCCTTTAAATGAATCAAGTTTTTGCTTTTTTGTTTTATACATCTATTATACCAATTTTAGTCTGAAGTTGCAGTGACTCGCATGACTTAAAACTAAGCAACAAATCTATTTGAAGAATTGGTTTTAAATAACACAATGAAAGACATAGCAAGACACTTCTATGCCTGATCTTTTTGATGAACCAGTACAGAACCAGATGTTGAAAACTATGTAATAGAAAACAAAAGCCTGAAGTCCACCTATGGCTTTAGGGCTCAATTTCAGCCTTACATCCACTGGCAAGTATGTGACCTTTCATTCATAAATGCAGACTGTTGGTGTTTCTTTCACCAGACAAAATTCTATTAAAAAAATTATTTGAAACATAAGCAATTCAGCTCTACTAATATAAGTTATTGTCTTATATAACAGCAACAAATAGCAATTGTCACCTGGCTTAATGATTGTAAGCGAGTTTACCATGGAGAAGGAAATACCACTGGGATGCAAAAAATGGGAAAAAAAGCTTCAGTATTTGATTACCCCAAATCTTTGAATTCATCAGACAAAACGCTCAAAAGACTTTCTGTTAACATTGTGTAAAAAAGGTTTATTTAAGGCGGTGTGTTAAGTCAAAGTCACATAGTATCGACTATTCAGGAACAATTATTCCCTAAACAAACAGAAACAGCAAATACGCTGACAAGTCATTTTGCCACTGTATGTTCTAGCTAAGGGCTTAGTAATGATGAGAAAAGATAATGCTCGTTGATACGTGTCTCTGGCTTCTACTATATTGTTTCTAAGTGAATTAGAGACCCAAATGAAACCGAGTACTCCCTATTCGCATGGAACCATGTAAATATTTCCTATGGAAACCTGAAATCACATGAAACTCCAGTAGTTTCACTTTGAAAGAAACCAATTCCATGAATACAAATGAACAGAAATACTGGGTTAGAGAATACACAGAAGTCTTACCTGTTAAGGGCAGGAATCTCTGAAGAATGTATTTTGATTGACTTTCAAGGATTTCAAAGAAACTGGTGGTACTTACAAAAGTTGTGGATTGGTAGAATCTTCAGCACAAATTGAAGTGTTTCGTTTTTGTTTGTTTGTTTGTTTTTTCGGGGGGAGAGGTAACACTGGAAATTAAAATCCAAATTTTGAACACTTGGGTCCTACCGGTGAACACTGCTCTTTCTACAAAATGCATCCAGTAAACGTTTCTCTCTCGACACAGAACTGTAGCCACGGAGGTACAGAGATGCCTGAAAGCGTTCAGGGATGAAGCTCTCTGAAGGAAGGGTTGAACGCGCTATGATTTCTGTGCAAATTCTTCTTGAACAGCTCGTAAAACAACTTGGTTAGGCAAATTTTGCCATGTACTTGCTTAAGAATACAATGAAATCCACAACTCCCTTGATTTTGATTCAGGGTGGAGTCCGCTTTACACCTTGATTTAAATAAAATCTGTTTCCCCGAGTCGTTGCTGCCCTTTCCTAGCCCTCAGTCTGAGGGGGCCTGATTTATCTGGTGCACTCGATGATTCGCATGGCTACTGATGCCCGAGAGTTTGACATTATGTGGCGTTGGTAACTTTCAAAGACACCAGACAGCCATCGGACCGCTGAGGTGACGCCGCACACGGCAGCTCCGCAGAGTTCCCAGACCGCTGGGACTGGGACTTTTTCAGCCAAACACGGTTGAGCTGGAGGGACCCGCGCGGCCGGGACACGGTCCGGCCCCCGCTATGCCCTCCCCGCTTTACCGTTGCTACTCGCAGGAGGGGAGACCGAGAGGGGCCCGCAGGACTGCACTGTGCCCGGCAGGCAGGCCCAATGCCACGATGAGGCCGAGAGGCGCTGAAGAGTTCCAGGGCGCTCGGCGATAGCCCCGCTCCCCTCAGTCCGGCGTGGCCCCGGCATTGACGGGCGCCGATCCCCCGCACAGACCGGCATCGGAGGCGGGAGGTGCCCGGCACTAGGCGGGGCGGGCGGCTCCGCCTCCCGCTTGTGATGCCGCCCTGACCCACGCGGCCACCGTCGGGTAAGATGGCGGCGGTGCAGAGCAGCGACAGCGAGGAGGAGGACTTTGTGAGCTATGGAAGCGCGCTGCAGCCCCTGCAGGAGGGTAAGGGATCCCCAGGAGGTTCGTTTGCTCCTCCTCCGTCCCTCCGTCAATCGTTGGGGCGAGCGCTGGGGAGCGGCCCGGCGGGAGGCGCTGGGGCCAGGGTATCCCGAAACACCTGCGCGGTCCGGTTCGCAACTGAAGGCCCTCCAGCCCTTTGGATAGCTGCGGTGTGTGGGGTCAGCGCAGACGTGCTTCCCCTTCCTCCTGCTCCCGCGCGGCAAGCGGTCTTTCTCGGCAGCCGTGCTGCCCTGGGAGAGGATCTGGCCCGGCACAGGGCGAGCCGCTTGGGAGCGGAGTGGAGAAAAGCCGCCTCAGCACTACCGCGGTTGGCTGGGGTACCCCGCGCATTGTGGCGGCGCTGCACTGGGTGGAGCTGGGTGCTAGTCTTGGCTTCTGTCCTTTCCCGGAGCCTCAAAAAACCGCAAACAAACAAAAAAACAAAACAAAAAAAAGCCCAAACAGTATAGTTCAAGTATAAAAGTTCGAGTGTACGCAATAGTTATGCTAATCTGACCGCCCGATGCTTATCTTAATGAGATGGACAGGGCATCTTTGAAGGACTGATGTACCGTTGTGACTCTCAAGTCAGTGCCACTTTATTCAAGAAATATTGTTAAAAAGGGGAAAATGTTTCTGTCAAAGTCTGTGGCTTTTACGTTTTGTTTTAGTTTAGACACTTCTGATGCGTAATTTCTCAGGCAGTTCCTCAAGTGAAGAAATCCTGCCAGATCTTGCATACTTAAAAAACAAAAATGTCTTTTCACAGAAAAAAACACAGTGTTCTCAGAAGTCAGTAGAATTAAGAGTTTTGATGTGAATGCTTCATGCTTTTCCTTTAGCAGCGTGCATCAAGGATGTATACAAATAGTTAGAGTGCGGTGGAAATAAAAGTAAACTGCTGATACTTTCCACTTCAGGGTGGCTAGTGTTTGATCCTGTTTTTACTTCAAAGGAAGGAACGGCTTCTGGAGGAAGTGGGAAGTCTCTTTTTCATGTAAAGTTATGTCTTACTTGCTTGTTTATTTGATTGTAGGTGAACGAATTAAAAAGCCAGTTCCTCTTCAAGAGCAGACTGTTAAAGATGCAAAGGGACGATACCAGCGTTTCCATGGTGCATTTACTGGTGGCTTTTCGGCTGGTTACTTTAACACTGTTGGCACAAAGGAAGGTTAGATATTTTGCTGTGTTCTGGGAATGGTTAAATTGAGAACCATATTTTCACATTAGTGAAAACAAATTAACTGTCATTATGCATTTTTGTTCCTGCTATTCCTTATACTGTGAATAGTTGAGATGGTATTGTTGAAGTTATTTCTCCTTCTTTTTGGACTGTAATTTTACAAATGTTCTGTGATGCATCCTTAAGATGTAAGGTTGAAATGTTTGAATTGTTTTCAAATACCATGTTGCATTAAGTACCTTACTTTTATCGTCTTTACAGGATGGACACCTTCAGCTTTTGTATCATCACGGCAGAAGAGAGCAGATAGAACTATTCTTGGACCAGAAGACTTCATGGATGAAGAGGTAAATTTAGAAAGGAATCGAAAACTTATGTATATAGTTGGCATGACAGCAAAAATGGAAGTAACTTTAAAATTACTTCTTGTATACTGTGTTATACTACTAGGTTATACTACTACCTGGTTTCACAGGTTCACTTAAGAAGCTCCTGTAATGTCAGTATTAAACAATAAAACCAGAACTCAACTCTTTCACTTTATCAGAATATGCAAATACTTTTTAAGCTGTTTAAGATATTTCCACTAAAGCTATTGAAAGAAGTACTGTATAAGTGGCTTGAGAAAATTAGCCAATATGAAGGTCATATGCCATTTTCCTTACTTTACTATTACAGTAAGTAAGAATTTGAGGTATGTTTAATTTAAATGTTTTCATTTTGTGTATATTTCCAGGATCTTAGTGAGTTTGGGATAGCACCAAAAGATATTACAACTACAGATGATTTTGCGTCTAAAGCTAAAGACAGAATAAAGGAGAAAGCTAGACAGATTGCAGGAGTAGTTGCTCCCATTCCAGGAACCACTGCATTCGATGATTTAATAGGACCATCTAAGTAAGTAAATTTATATATAAGTTTGCCAAACAGTTGCCTTCATTTAGAAGTGTTGTATTGCTTAGAAAAGTAGTTTGACCACAGTAATTGAGAGAGACTGGAAGATCCGACAGTGTTACGTTTCCTATGTGGCCTCCACCTTGAATGTGCAGACTGGTACCACGTAAACATTTATAAATGGGAAGGTAGTGTGTATGCAAATATTAATGCATTCAGATTTGATTTTCAAGTAGGATCTAAAAACAGAAGTTAAAATATTATATATGTACATTATTTATCAACAAATAGTAAAGGTGTGGTTTGAAGTAATTTTCGGTTTTGCTTCCTTTTGTTTTCTTTGTAGAATAACAGTTGGGGTTGAACTGTTACGAAAAATGGGCTGGAAAGAAGGACAAGGAATTGGACCACGAGTCAAAAGGAAGCCATGCAGACAGAAACCTGGTAAGTTCAGGGAAGTTACTGAGCTAATTACCTTTCTTGTTAGTAAGAAGTTAATATTAGTAGACTGATTAGAAAGTTGATTTCAGCTTTCTCCTTTTATTGGTGTAATGTGATGTTATGATGTCTCTTACAGATCCTACAGTGAAAATACATGGTTGTGCATTACCACCTGGACTGTCTGAGGGTTCTGAGGTATTGAACAGGCAAAAGTGGTTTGTTGACTTATGTAAGAATATGTGATAACATATTAAAAAACAAAACAACTTCTTCAGTGTCCTCGAACAGTATTTAAAAATGCATTTTCAAATCTTCTTAGAAGTGTTTATAAATACTTTCTATGTTTAATGTAAAGAAAGGTTTTAATATCTACATTTCTTCTTTTGCTATGTAAGCAGGTATAGTTCATATACAATTCAGGAAATGCAAACTTGCCTAGGTTTGTGTTAATTGAATGTTGTAACAGCTCAACATACAGAACTTTAGTCATATTTACTCTTACAAACTTTTATTTTGTACAAGGATGAAGAGGATGAGTACCAGCCAGAGAATGTGACGTTTGCACCGAAAGATGTAATGCCTGTAGATTTGACTCCAAAAGACAATGTCCATGGACTTGGCTACAAGGGTTTGGACCCCTCACAAGCTTTGTTTGGTATAACTGGAGGAGAACACCTGAATCTTTTCACAGGTGGTTCTGAAGAAACAAGCAATTTACTTGGTGATTTGAGACACAGTAAAGGAAGAAAACTAGGTATTACAGGTCAGGTAAGGACGTTTTTAAAATGCATTTTATGATTAGTGCAGTAAAATCCAAATAATTTTGTTTTTTCTTATGTGAAAAGCTCCTAGTCATTATAGTGTTATTGTAAGAAAGGTTAAGTGAGGTTTGAGAACAGAATTTTTTAGAAGTTATTTTGAAGATGTGGAAAAATCCTTGGAACTCTCAAATGCCTTCACTTATTGAAACTCTGAGGACAACTGTAAAAAAATACCTGACTCTGAGCAGCTGGATGGAAAAACATCTTGTGTTACTTTGATTAGATAAAGCTAATATTCAATATGATTTAGTTTATGTTTTTGTCTATTGTATTTGCAGTAACACTATATCTGTCAGCTAGAGAGGTTTTGTGTTGCTCCAGGGTATTTGTAGTTCTTATCTAGAAGCACTGTCAGTTTATATTTTCTGGAAATTCTACTTGTTTAATTTCCATGTTAACTGACATTTTTTTCCTTTTGAGAACTTAACCTGGTGTTACTCAGATTACACATGTTATTTTAGTGGAACTGGTCTGCTGTCCTTGTCCTGTACAGACCAAACTTGCTGTCCCTCCCTGCCAAAGGAGTGGATTGTGTTTGCTTTTGTGCTCACTGAGGTGTGTTTTTTTCCCCACTTCAATTGTTGTGGTGAAACTACATTTTTCCAAGTGTATATATATTTATACTGTAAATTTTATATAGATGAATAGATGCACATGCAGATGTGTTCTGATATGTGACTTAATAATACTTTTACACTTTCAAGTTCTCATTTAAAATATGTATTTTAGGCTTTTGGTATCGGAGCTTTAGAGGAAGAAGATGATGATATTTATGCAGCTGACACACTGTCAAGATATGATACAGTTCTAAAGGATGAGGAGCCTGGAGATGGCTTGTTTGGCTGGACAGCACCAAAACAGTATCAATCCAAAAAAAGTAAGAACTGTGGTTCTATCTAAAGAGTGAGTGTAGTATGGGGGAAAGAACCCCACAAATGTAGTCTCTATTTGCCATATATTTTAATTTTCAGCCTTGATATCTGAAAATTCAACTAGTCCTTCTTCTATGTTGAAGTGTTCAATTACAGAAATAATTTCCAAAGTCCTCCACTAATCCCAGTGTAGATTAAACCCTCAAAGCATATTTTCTAAAGGACAATATGTGCTGCTTTGTGAGATACAGCACTCGGTTTCACTGAAGAAAACAAGTGATGGTGAATCACGGTTACAAAATATGACCCAGCTCTTGAAAAGAGAACCTTTTTTTTTTAGATAAACTTCTGTATTTTCAGATAATTTTTGCAAATTTTATCTTGGTACCACTTTATTTTTACTGCTCTGAGTAAGTGCATGAAATACTGTATTAATTTTTGGGGTACCTGTTCATGTTGATTGTACACTTAATGGCACTGCTGGGTGATAGCTGTGCCCAGTATGGATACTGTTACTTGACTATAAACCATGCTCAACCTGCAGCTCTCACTCTGGTAGCAGTTTTTACTCATATAATACTAATCCAGAATCAGAACCCTTAATTTTAAATGAAAGATGGTGAAAACAAAAAACTACAATTATACCTCATAACAGACAGTGACAAATGGAAAATGTTCAGAAAAAAATAAATTGCTAACATGCACGTTTTAAATATTGACCAACTTTGTGATCATTTTGTAGGTCCTGAAAGAGAATTTAAATATATAGGAAAAATCCTGGATGGTTTTTCCTTGGCATCAAAATCATCAGCTCCAACCAAGGTAAGCAGATAGCGATGTTTTATGTATTAAGAAAAGCATTATTCATCATGTGAACTGTGCAGACTCTGCTGCTTCTAAGTGTTTTGCTGTTCTTATAAATATACTGGTCAGCAGTAAAAATTGCTGAATGAACAAAATTATAGCATTGGGGACTGTTCAACAGAAAACCTTAAAATTTATTAGACTCCTGAAGGTATTTAAACTTTGCCTGTGTACTGGCTTTGAACAAATGCCTTCCAAACTATTCACTGCCACTTGCCATAAAGTTGGAGGAATGGTTTAATTTAACTGCAAAATAAAAAAAAAATTACATATTTTGGTTCTAGATCTTTCATATGTAACATTCAGTTTTCTGTAAAAATCAGGCCTCATGCTTTGTCTGCTTTGCTATTTTGGTGATGATTTAATTTCTAAGCCCAGTCTTCAGGTTTATATAATTTATGCTGTATGTATTTGTATAAATTAGAATTACAAACGTAATTTTATGACAAGGTTCTCTTTAAAAGGAAGAATATTTATGTGGTATATAAAATTGCATAGGGAACACAGGATAACCTTTGAAATAACAGCTTGAATTAAGAATGTGGGGAAAAACACTTACTATATTAAAATATAGTAAGTATGGAAGTACTCAGTAGTCCAATTAATTGATTAAATCATTTGACTTCAGTTAAAAAAACCAGTAAGCAATATTAAGAGATATTTTCTCAAATAAAAGCAGTGCATCTTAAGACTCTTGTTAATTTTTCTGTTATTTAATGTGCATGTTTTCCTGTTTTTTCATAGTTGTCAATATAGTGTCAATATATTTGTTCCCAGAGTTTGTGTTACAATGCCACTTACTGACTGGGTCTAAAGGAATTGGTAGCTTGTACTATCTGTTTTTACTGCTAAGATGTAAATTGAGGAATTCTTAAGTTGAACTGACTTTGTCTGAAACACATTTATAGGTATTGCATACAAAGTTGTGTCTCTCTCAGTGGATGTTTTTGTTTTGTTGCCCCTTTCACCCCCAGATTTATCCTCCACCTAGCCTTCCACGAAATTACAGACCAGTCCATTACTTTCGACCTGTGATAATAGCTGGGAATGAAAACTGCCGTTTACAGAAGGCACTGGAGGAATCGACTGGGAAACTGGAGAGTGATCCAGCACAGCAAAGCAGGCATGCTTTGAATGCAGATCAGAGGAGGCAACAGCTAGGAGAGACTGAGCTGAAAGGTATTGAGATACGTGACTGTATTTTTGCTTGTGTTCCAGGTCCCCTTTTGTTTATAGAACAGTAAGAATTTGGTCTGGCCTCGAGTGCTTATTTTCTAACATAAATATATCAAATCTAGTTACCATAGCTAGAATACCATTTCATTGTTCAGTTTGATCTCAGCAGTTGAATTGTTGACATAGCTGTATGTATTTTCATTTACTTAAATATTTTAGAGACAAAAACTATGTATTGGATTTTGTTTTTTTGAGGGGGTGGATTGTGGCCTTTTTTGAATATCGTAGGCTGTGAGGATTTTTTCTGTAAAATGAGGTTTCACTGAAATACATGCAAATATACTAAAAAGAATTTGTAACTGTGGCTCACATTTGTATCTACAATAGCAAATTTTATTAAGTTATATGTAAATAGCATAAAAGATGTAATAAAAGTGGCCAAACTTTTATCTGCCATGTATGGCATTTTAATTTTAATTTCTGCTTAAGAGCATTTTATCTGAACATATGTGCATGTGGTAAGGATTTTTCCTCTGCTAAAGTGGAAGAAATAGTTCTAGTAATTTTATATTTCTATTTATCTTTTACTGCTTTCTTTCTGCTTTAGGTCCAACTCCTTCTATTTTGGAGTATCTGTCTGAGAAAGATAGAGAAAGAGTCAAAGAAATGAAACAAGCATCTGAACGACAAATGAAAGCAGAAATAGTGTCTCAGCAGTCACCAAAAAACAGGTTCCAGACAGCCTCCCCAGAAGATGCTGCTCACAAATGGCAAATGCTGCTGGGGGGACAGTTAGCAAATGCTGGTTCTAGTGACTTCAAACCATTTGCAAAAAATCCAGAAAAACAAAAAAGATACGAAAATTTTGTGAAAAGTCTTAAAAAAGGAGAAAAAGGTGAAATATTGCTTGATTAATTTTTTTCCCTGCCTCCCCCCCCCCATTTTTTGCCCCAATGCATTTTATATTCACTATAAGTTTTCTTCCTGAATTCCACAGAATTTCTCCCTTTACTTCTTTTAGGACCAATGTTAACAGATGTTTTTACTGATACTTAGTGATGTTGATTTCAGGAAAACTGCTCAGTTACTCAATTGTCAGAAAGTCTTGATTTTAGGCATTACATTTCATACTTCTATGATGTAGCAGAAGTTAAGTTGTACTTCATTTCCTGGATTTCCCTTATTTCATTTGCCAAGGTACATTTCAGCTTTGGTCAGTGGAACCGGCTTTTTCCTTTAGTTTGTTTCTCTTTGAGGAGTTAAACTGACAGATCATATAAAGGCAGAAAGATCATTGGGTAACAGTAGAATCAAAAGAAACCCCATACCTTCTGCACCAGGGGGAGATAAGGACCCTAAATGGAATAAAGTATTTCACACTTGCCAAAACTTGTATTATATGTCATCTGGATGCTCAAACTTCTGCTGTCACTTACGTTCTTCTCAGAGAAATATATGACGGTAAAAACACAGCATACATGCAGAGCTTTTACTCAAAACCAAAAAAAATGCAACCTTCTTTGTCACTTCATCCTTCCATTTTGTTTAGATTTTTGAATTATACAGTGGTGTATCTGAGATTAAACTAGGTACTTGTGATGCCTTGTAGTAAGTTCACCAGTACTGTGATTTTTTTGTTAGGCATAAAAAGCTGAAATTGATCTAGGGAGTTCATCATCAGCTCATGACTCTAGATTGCCTTGAAATAAACTTTAAAAAAAAGGGTTGTTTTTTTTCTAATTTTGAAGTACACAGAAGCTATTGGGGAAGAAGAAGATGGGCACCAGGAAAATTTGACAAGAGGAAAGCACATAGTGATAGGTAGAAAACCTGGGTTTGTTGTTTTAGTTGTGGGGTTTTTGGGGTTTTTTTCTGAAGTCCTTTTCATTATGTAAAATAAATATTTTCTGGTCAGTAGCCTCTTCTGATTACCGCATTGGGACACACTACTTGAGCTTTGAACCCATAGTTCCTCTGTGCAGGACTGGGATTTTCCCTGAGTAAAATTGAGTATTCTCAATTATGACTATATTATGACTTTAAGTGCCTCCTCAGTCATAATGATGAAAATGTAGAAATGTATAAATAACTGGAGTGGTTAAAGGTCTGTTTTACTGTGAGTGTATTTGCTTGGCTGGTGTTATTTCCTCTTCCTTCTGGGAGAAAAAGTGAACCTGTTGCTGTAAACCTGTGTCCAAACTCTGTATTTATCACTGGGCACTTTATGTAACAGAAAACCCCTTAAAAGTTTCAAAAGCCTAGCCAGGCTTAAGCTCTTTCGTTCTATGTTTTATTTATTGATAAAGCTTTGGATTATACTTTTTGTTTCAATCACCTGTTAAATCCATTAAGTATTTTGAACATTCTTTAGAGGGCAATGAGTAAGGAATCAGTTTTACAAGTAAAATCATTTAAAATATCCATTTTGCATTTGGCAAAGGCTGTCATTCTTGCTGTCTTGAAAAACGATCTCCATTTATCACGGATTAACACAGTTGAGATTAATATTACCCTTACGCCTAATTTTCATTAAATACTTGCAAGGATGTTTGCTTATTACCTTACTTTTTGTTTGAAAAGTGTTGACCTGACGTAAGCTGTAATCTCTGCTAAGCATTTCTCTCCTTATCTTACAGTAGATACACTGGAGCGCTTTTTGGACCCAAATATGACAGAATGGGAGCGAGGAAGAGAACAGGAGGAGTTCTTTCGTGCAGCGATGTTCTACAGATCCTCAAATTCAACACTGTCATCCAGATTTACCCGGGCCAGATACGAAGATGATGTTGACAAAGTCGAAGTTCCTCGAGACCAAGAGGTATATGCTGTTTACAGTCTTTTAATACATTGGAGCTGCAGTTGTTGCCTTAGCCCTGACATTGTTTTTCTTTTAAACTCTTACATAGATATGTTGCTATTTTGTTGCCCTTTTCTTCAGCAGCCTTTGAAAACATTTGGTGCATACGGAGTAGTGATTTATTAAACAGCATTTAAATACTTATGGACCTATCCTATTCTTAAGTCTTACAACAGTTCATTAAGTTGTTACTTATTTAGCAGCTATAAATGTTTGACTTTTTCAGAAGGATATCGATGATAAGGAAACAGCTGTGAAGATGAAGATGTTTGGCAATCTCACAAGAGACAAGTTTGAATGGCATCCTGATAAGCTGCTGTGTAAAAGATTTAATGTTCGTGATCCATATCCTGAGTAAGATAATTGATACTTAAATTTTTAACACTTTTTAAAAAGTCTGAGTTTTTAATTTGCTTGTGAAAAATCTGGCTTGATGTTTTCTTCTGTCATAAGGTAATACAGAACTGCCTAATATTTTTATTTGCATCACAAAATATGGTGACCTCTGATAAAATAGCATGCATTTGAAGGGCTGCTGTAGATGCTTCAGGTTGTTGTAGATAATTTGAGGACTTTTCTGTGTTGAAAACAATAATCAGCAAACACTTTTATTTCCCTCTAGCTCTTCTGCAGTGGGTTTACCGAAAGTGAAACGAGACAAGTATTCTGTTTTTAATTTCTTAACTGTGCCTGAGCCCACCACATCTGTAACTCAAGCAATAAATGAAAAGATCCTAGAGAGTAACAGTCTCAACAGTAAGTTTGTTGTTACTTTATTAATTTAGCTATACATGAGATAATAGTACAGAAAAAGCGTCTTTTTCATGGAGAACCTAGCCACATGATTTTTTTTCATTAAAAAAAAACAAAAGAAAGAAATTGAAACTAAAAATTCAGTGACATAAAAACTGAAGTTAGTGATACAATGCTAATTTCTTCTACCTAGAAGACATTTATAGGTCAAGTATTCATTAGAAAGATTTTTAAAATATCAAGCTGAAGAAGCAGAGTAATTTAAAATCAAGTTGGCCATGAAATGCAGAACAATTTGGCATGCAGATGATTTGAATATTTTGGATGTTTTAGAGCCAAAGAAACCTTCAAGGTGGGATGTGTCAGATAAAGAGAAGGAGAAGAAAGATTCTATCAGTGAGTTCATTAGTCTTGCTAGATCAAAAGCTGATGTTCAGCAGCAGCCACCAGTGCCAGCAACAGAAGAATGTGGAACTGGGACAAGTGAACCTCTTCCCACTCTGGTGAGTTTACAATAGGATTTGAACTTAAAGGGAATTGCTGTAAACCTTGACAACCCAGAAATAAGATGGGTCAATGGATGAGTTAATACAGGTCAGTTTGCACAAGAGCTAACTCAGGATGAGCAAAGGCATGAGATGGCACTTTGAAGAATTTTGAGATCATAAATCTGGGATGCAAGATGTTTGCAGATCTGATTATACTTGAAGTAGACCTTAAGAGAAGAAAAAATGTCATTCAGTAGTCTGGGAACTTAATTCAGTGACTTTGCCACTACTCTGCTCACAGGCATGGAATACATTTATTTCTCCTTTCCATAGAAGAGAGTGCACGTTTTGGGGAGAAAGGAGATGTTTTCCTTTTGCTTAAATTTAGTATTATATAATTGAAGTTTGAATTAATGAATTAGAATTTATAATATCTGGGGATCTATTGTCACAAACTGCAATGCTCTTTACAGGTCACTGGCTTAGTTCTGCAGTGTTTCAGAGCTTTGCTATTTGGGACTAAGATTTATTTCACAGCTATTGTGCCATCCAAATGTTTTGCAAATACTTGCCAGCATGCTTGAAGTTATTCCTTATCAGAAAGAGATTGTTAGTTTCTTTAGTGTTTAAATACAGTTTGTTATGATGCTATTTAGCAGGTAGCTAATGAAGATAAGAATCAGGAGGAAGAAAGTGGGCGACCACCCATGGACTTATTTAAGGCCATCTTTGTGAGCTCCTCAGATGAAAAATCATCTTCCTCTGAAGAAGAGAGTGATGAACATCAGCAACCAACTACTTCAGAAAGAGAGTCAGAAACCATCAAGCAAGTTGATGTACCAGACAGTTCTTCCTGTAATGTACAAGGTAGTACTTAATGGATGTTCGTTTTTATACAGCATAAAATAAATACCTCGTAGAATTCCATTTTTGAATCACACATTCTTGGACTTCTAGGACAATGTGATGCTCCTGTGCAGATCATCTTAGATTGGTGGAGCTGGCCAAGTAGAAAATGTGAATAGTACAGCACTGAATAAGGCCTTGCATGTTACAGTGTTATTAGCATTGCCATGTACCTTTTGTGTAGACCTTACAAGCAAACTGTCATATGGAATATGCCTATTATATAGTGAGGGGGAACAGAACATCTACTGTTAGAACATACTTAAAATGAAAATACTTTGTCCACTTACTGTCACAATTGGTTTTATTAACATTAACTTTCAGTGTTTATTAACCTTACACATCTCACTGAGTTTTTTATTCATTCTCAGTAATGGAAAAATAGTATTGTGTTACAAAGTGGAAGCAAACAAATGCACTGATATTAATTTAATTAATAATTGTATAGTTTAAAAGGTAAATTTTGATTTAAAAGAAAAAATAACCCACAGTGTGTCGACATGTTTCAGAATGTCAGCTACTCAGTTTGTCAAAGAAGTCCATAGAGATAGAGGATGCTGATCAGTTTCCTTTCTTAAAGGTTTTTAGAAAGCCTCCTTGAACTTTCTTCAACACTTCTTGGAAAAAGTATTTCCTTATTTGCCTTTCAAATACAGCAGGTTTTGGTCTTTTCATAGAGAGTGTGACTGCGACAACCGATTCTGGCATTTCTTTGTTGCCTACTTCAAAGCAGGAATTGGATATAACAGAGGAATTTGGACCAAAGTTGCCCCCACCTTTTTCTTCTGGTAGGTTCTGTAAGCATCTAGAGTGTAAATTCTGCATATTGAAATTATATATAAAATATATGATGCCTCTCTTTACAAAAAGCATTTCTGAGTAGGCATTCTGTCTCTTTAATGTGTGTGTTATGAAACAACCATCAGCAAACATTTGTTGCCATGCTGTGACCCACCAACAGGAACCTCTTTGCCTGCGTACCAGTTTTGTTTCAAGACTGTAGAGGCGGTGATAAAAATGATGTAAAATTGCAACAATTTCATTTTGTAAAAGATTGCAAAGGCATTTAATTACAATAGTGATGTTGCAGTTAGGAGTTTTAGATATGTAATTTCCTTTCTAAAGCTTAGGGGTTTTGTTTGTTTAACTATCATATTAGGTTAAAAGTAGTACAGAATATAATAACCAAATTACATTTTTTGGCCTTTTTTTTATTCTTTATACATTTGCTTTAGGCACTGCTTGGCAGCAACAAACAGTGGTGCCAGCAACTTTTCCTGGGCCTAGTAGGAAAGAAAAAGTTAGGAAAATCAGAGAGAGGCACAAGACTAAGAAAGAACGCAAACGCAAAAAGGAAAAGGTATTAAATTTAAATACTGATTTTTGATTTGTTGATTCTTTGATCTGCCTTTCAAAATGTTTTAATATTTATGCTTGGTTTAGAAAAAAATATATATACACCCAGACTAGAATGTAAGCAACAGAATTTCTACAATTTTGAAACCAGAAAATTATCCTGCTATGATGCTGCTTTTTTCACATATATGTATGTGACTATAGGTACGGTATTGTGGGTACTTTCATGTTCTAAGTGGAAGATGTCAGGCATATTCTGGGAATTGCATTCATGGCTTATATACAAATAACTGTAATAAAACTTCTATTTTAGGGGGAGTTGAGTGCTTAGATTAAGTGAATTTTGGTTTATAGGTTTTTTTTTTTAGCTCAGTCTGAGCAGTGGAAAGGAGTCGTTGATAAGTGTTCTTTTTCAGTTAAGCTTTGAGTCCTTACTGAAATCAACTTTTTTCTTTTGTTGACATTAAGAAAAATACAAGTCTTTCTCAAGGAGATAAAGCATTATTTATCTTCTTTTTACAGAAAAAGAAACATAAGAAGCAGAAAAACAAAGGAAAACACAAGAATAAAAAAACAGAAAAAGACAGCAGCTCAGACACTACAGATAGCAGTGACAGTCTTAGTGATATGGATACCACATGCTTGTCGCCTAAAGAACTTCTAAGAAGGTTAGCAGAAGGAATACTTAAAAACTTGCAAATTTTGCAGCGAATAGCTAAAGCATCAATTTATGTGTTGTCATTCTAGTGAACCTATTTGCAGCAAATGTGGATAAGCCAGTTTCTTTTTGAAGGTAAAATATTGCTCCCTTTGGTGAGGAAAGAGCACAAATATTAGACATTTTACTCTAGAGGGTAATTAATTCTAGGATAGCCTCTTAAGGTAAAGGCTACTATATACACAAACCTAGCAGGGCTAATGGACATTGTACTTAAAGATGACTGGTATTTTTCGAAGGTATTTTGAATCAGAATTAAAAATAGAACTAGTGCAGGTGGAGATTAATATTTTCATTTATGTACTTCTATTTACTTGGGAACATTGGAGGAAACATTGTCTGCTAAGATTCAATTCAGATAGATCTGTTGTGTGGCACTGATGCTTAAGCTAATCTGTACTTCAGCAAAGGACAGTGAAGCAAGCAGAACAATGTTGAGTCATGTACACGTCTTCTAAATTTAGACTGCTATTACATTTTTATAAACTAGAGACTTGAAGATAGTGCTAGCATAAATGCGAAAATCAGAAAAGCACAGTTCACCATATTTTGCTCACATGCTTCAAGTAAAGTAGGAACAAATGTAACTGTGTTTGGTGCAGATCAGTCAGCTCCACATGGAATAGTTGCTATGTTGTCTTCTGTTAAGTGTCTCTTACTAGCTGAAGATATCTAGGTATTTGTTGAATACACTTCCCTCTAGTCTAATGGCAAAGTGATTGGGGTTGAGGTGTGGAGTAGAATGAGCATGTACCAACTGGCATTTGAAAGGGCTCTGCCTTCCATTCCTTTGTAACTGAGTGGCAGTTATGCACTGGTGTTTTCTTATTAGAAAACACTTACTAGAAAACAAACTACCACTACTTGGATTTCTGAATAGCTAAAAGATGTTATTATGCATTTTGCACAAAATAGACTTCTTTGTGCAAGCAGTTGTTTTGAAATCTTCACATTTGCATGTCTCATCACTGAAAAAATGTTTTCATCTAATGTAACTCAGATCTCTCTCTGAAATTAAGGTTTAAGGAACTGCTCAACTAATGAAATGTTCTTAATGTGGTGCGTGACTTTGGTGTGACTTTTTTTTCCTTCTTTTTAGATTAAAACAACTTCAGTATTGAAGAGCTCTCTTGCTTTCTTCAGTATTGTGTGAATTGATCTCAAAATTTTGATCTCCTCCGTGATGGTAGATCAGTGGTATGTAATGTGAAGCACTATAGATGCAGTATTCATATTGAATTTCTTTGACAGTAAATGTGCATATGTTTATTTGTGAAGTTTCATGAGTTCAAAATGTATGGATTGTAGAACATTGAAAAGACCACTTTCTGGGCATAATAATCTGAAATACTGCAAACTCTGTTATAATTAATTGAACAAAGCATTTTAATAAACTATTATTACAAATAAGCTTTGTATAGTGATAGTTTTTATGCCTAGGACCTCTAAAATGCTGGAGAGTAAGTTTCAGTGTGAGTTAAGTTAGGAAGTTAAACCTAAAGCAATGTAAAATTTTATTGGGTGCAAGTATTTTTATTGAATCTAATGAAGAATCTGGTCTTGAAGTTTTTGAGTATCCAGCTATTATTTATGCCTCTCCAAATTGTGTAACATTTAGTGTAGCTGCTCTAAACCAATAACCTTTGATAGAATCACAGAATATGCTGAGTTGAAAGGGACCCATCACGATCATCAAGTCCAAATCCTGCTCCTGCGCAGTTCATTTCACACAAATTATTACAGCTAATGTGCTAAAAGATTAGTACTTGACTGCTAGCTTCCACTGCCTAGGGAGCATGGAGGGTGAAGACATTCCTGTCTGCAGGGTTCCCCATTGTCTTCAATTATTGCATTTATTTTTTGTAAGTTCTGGAGGAGAGACCACTTGTCTTTCCCTGGCTTTTTGATTACAAATACAGGGGAATTCCAAGAACTATTTGAGGGTTCAATGTTCCCCTTTTTCAATTGCTCTTCTACGAGGGCAGTGGGCGCATCTAATTTATGTTCTTCTAAAGGCCACTGATCTGTCCAGATATGTTTGTCAGAGGTCCAGTTTAATTTCTGTAAGAGGTGCTCTGCAGTCGCCTTTACTAAAAATTCTGGGGCTGAGATGGAATTTCAACTTGTGCTCCCCACTGTGACATGAGGTCTCTGCCCCACAATGTGAACCCAGAGTTAATTCCAAAGGGACAGACCGATGCTATCTGTCCCTCTGGTCCCTCAATTTGGACAACTGCCTTGCTTCTCTGGGCCAATATAGATCCCCCTACACCTGTTACAACACCTTCTGCTAGCTGCAACTCCCAGTGTGACGGCCAGTCGTGGGATGAGATGATTGTCCCTTCTGCTCCCGTGTCCACCATTCCTGCCAGGCTGATGTCTGAGCCTTGGCAAAACAGTTTGCAGTCAAGCATAGGCCTGTCGTTCCCAACTACCTCAGCCCAAAAGACAAAAGGATTGTAGTCCTGTGGTGGACTACTGGGCATGAGGATAGCTTGGGCCACAACCTGGTCAGCAGCTAGGAAAAAGGGAGGGTTAACACACTGAATGTTTACAGTAAAATACCCTTCTGACCCTACTTGAACAATTTCTGGTGTAACACAAATGTCAGCTGGTGTGTGCACAGTATCTTTTAACACAAGCCAGATACCGTCTTTCAGATCTTTGCAATTCACAACGATCCTCTGAGGAGTCCCAGTGTCTATTTGAGTTGCAGTAGCCGAGGTAACAGTTTTTCTGGTTGCAGGTCTTTCATTTGGGTCTCCACATGGTCCTGTAGCCCTGCGTGGTTATGTCAGTTTTTTGGCTGCCTCCCAACGGCAGCAGGCAATGACATTTGCCCTGGGGAGACAGCTTGGAAACCCTGATTAGTTGGAGCCGGATCTCGGCCATTTTGGGCTAGATGCCCTGGTTTCCCACACCTGCGGCAGGTGCAATTAGCATTTCTTTTATCCTGAGATGCTGTTGTTTCAGTGGCACTTGCATTCCCTACCACATTCCCCCATTTTTAAGTTTGGCTGTTGAATTGGCACTAATGTGGTACAGGCACAAATTAGGTGATTTAGAGTTGGTGAAGGATTGAATGGGAGATTTAAAATTACTCTTTTGCATGCTTCATTTGCATTGGCTTTCGCAATTTGAGTTACAATATGCTCTTTTGAGTTTGGATCTTCTACCTGTTTTTCTACCATGAGCCTCAGCTTATCAACAAAATCAATAAATAGCTCATTTGGTTGTTGCTGAATTTCTGTGTAATTTAACTGAGGGGCCAATTTGGGAGGCATCATAAGGAATGCCTCTTCCGCCGCTTGCCTCACAGCATTCAGGACCTGCTCTGGTGTGTCTTGAGCCTAGTCTTGTGGCTTAGACAACAATCCTTCACTTGTTAGGTGACCCATAGAAACCCTTGCGTTGTTTGGATCTTGCAGGAGGATCGGGAGAAGCTCTCTCGGTTGCTCCTTCCAAGTGTCCTCCCACATTTGGAATTCAGATGGGGAAAGCAAGCATAAAAAAATACTTCTGAGATCATGTGGACCATCACTGCAGTAGTTAAGGTGATTCTCAAAAGATTTTTAAAATACTGGCTTTCTCTCCCAGACTCCGTCTGGGGTTTGCAAAGCTCAGCGGGATCAAAAGGCTTCCATGTGGGATAATTGCCTATTCGGTGATAGGTGACAGAAGCTGCAGCAGGGTAGGAGAGAACCTGCCGATCGCATTTCAAGATGGAGTCACTTCCTGTTTTCCCGCATAGGAACCAGAAGAGGAGACGTGGGATCTGGAGGGTACATCACAGGGGCCATGAACCGAGCACAAGGAGGGGTGGTCACAGGAGGGGTGGGCGTTCCCGACACAGGAGGGTGGTGCTGGACATGTGGGAGGGGCCCAGAAAAGTCATGGGTGGGGGGAGAGACAGGGAGGGGTTGGGGGGATGAAGGGAGCAAGGGATGATGGGAAGGAGAAGGCACACACGTGGACTGGGCCATGCAGCTGCAGCCATCTTGTGACCATGTGGTGGGGAGGAAGCAGAGTGGCAAACAGCACTCTAAGCAACTTTTTTCACTTACACCTGGGGAGGAGGGCATAGGAAAGTGGTTTTGGGTAGAGGTCAAAGCAGCCTGGCCAGGGCTGTTTCAACAGGGTAGCTGAAAAGATCAAGTCATATCAGGGAGAGGATGGCAACCCTGAGCTTTGCAGTATTTTGTATCACTTGATTTTTCCAACTGATTCGCCCCAAGCCAGGCCAGGAGACACTTCAGAGACAGAGTCAGAGAAGTGGGTATTTGCTTTATTCAGCACTGGGTGCGTGGGGGATCGCTCCTCCAAACACACACACCAGTACTTTCTACAATACAGTACTTACGGGTTAAATTATGAATATTCATTACATTCCTTGAGACAGGTGTGGTTATACAAATTATTCCCCGTAAGCCATTAGCGCATGCGTTGTGTGTCCTGGTGGTCGCACTGAGGAAGGCTTCTCCTCTTCCTCGGGGGTCTCTGTGATGAAGATCAGCAGTCTTCCTCATAGTGCCCTTTTCACCTTTCTCCCTGGGGCATGCGTAGTCCTTTGAGGAACGATTCAGCGGTTTCTGAGATGATCCTTGTCCCTTCTATCTTAACAAGATCAGGGCGAATCCTACTTCCAAGGTCTTGTAATCAGCATTTGCTGTCTGAATTAACATTTGCTGTCTCCTCCTGTCCCCTCTATCTTGACAAGATGTAAATTCAGCTTCTTAAGTTTTGTCTCCTAATAGTTAACTGTGCTTACATGAGTTACCCACTGACTACCCATTACTTACAACGAAGGAGAAGCAGGATGAGGAATTCGAAGAGAGGAAGGAGGGATACTGGAAGAACTGGGGAGAGATTTCTGCTTTTCTTTTACTTTCTTGTTCATTTTATATAGATCTCTCAGCACCAAAACCAAGGGAAGAAACTTCTCCAGAGGTGTCTCTTTTCTGCTTTGAATCAGTGATTTTATCACCCACAGCTTGCCAGAAGGCAGCCTATTTTAAATTTTATGTATTCTGTTGAGGAAGGTAAAAGTAAAGCCACCGTGCAAACTGTTTTAACAACCCTTTTGAGAACTTAAACCCTAACTTTCCTAACTTTCCCTAACTTTCAGGGATTTTTGAACTTGGGAAATAACCTCTCTTTGGGGCTGAGAATGCTTCTGTTAAAAACGAGATCTTGACTTGTTAGATTTGGGGCAAAAGTCTGCTCATTTTTATTAAAAGAAAAAGAACTACCAGGGGTGGAGACCCAGTCTAACCTGGGTCCCACACAACCACTCAGAGTAACAGGATCCTTGACTGCACGGTGCAATGTGATGCAGTACACAGAGCACTCCTCCAGAAGGTGGTTCCAAAGGAAGACCCCAGACTCCGTCCCAGGGCAGTTTTTAATCACGCTTTCCGGCACCCCCCGGCACGGTGATTGGTTCATTTTTGGATCTGCGCTTCCATTGGCTCATCTCTAGGGTCCTGATTGGTCTATAGCAAGAGTCATTCAGGCCATCGAGGCATTGGTCAGGTTCTGGTCCAATCACAGTTCTTTATCATTGCATCACTTTGCATGATGTCATCCTCCTAGTGGTAGTCTCTTTCCAGATGATTCCTCTCTCTCTCTCTATCCCCACCTAGTGGCCAATTTTTAGCATTTCACCCGTAAAATGCAAACCACCAATCTACTCATTAACAACACATACAACTCCCACCCTGTGTAACAAATAACACTCAACATTTTAACACCCTTAAGTTATTTATGACAACTCCCCCCTCTAAAACTTTGACCCGAGCTTTAGCCCACATCAATCAACTTTCAACGGAAACAAATATGGAACATTTAATCAATATCATCCTCATAAACCCTATAGCTCCTCCTCAATTTTCGATATTTTTCATAAGTCTCTTTTTCTGTTTTGGGGGTCTCTTCCTTCTCGGGTTCTTGATCCTCTCGATCTTCCTCTGATCCAGTCATCTGCACAACTCTGATTCTCTTCTTTCATTCTTTTGCTGTGCTTGTAGGTCCTGAATAAGGGGCATACTTTGGACAACAGAAGTTATTAATCTAACAAAACATGGGATTAAACACGGGGAGAATATAAAACCGGCGAAAGAAATTCCAACAATCATCAGGGCCTTTTTCCACTGCTCTCCAGTAAACAGATTGTCCCACTAGTTAGATTTAAAAAGTGGAGTCCATCTTTGCACCGGAACATGGGATAACTTTCGAATGTTGGATGTGATATTTTTAATGGCTTCACTGTGATCAGCTATCTCCACAAAGCACTCTGATGAATTAAATTTGCCACATCCACCACCCTCCTCTGCCAGTAAGTAATCTAAGGCCAGTCTGTTTTGGTAAATCATTGTTCGCATCTGTCGGGATTGTGCAGAAAGTAGGTCCATGACGAGGGTGAATTGATTTGATATTATTTCCACCAGTGCTTGGAGGCGTATAATTCTGTTTAGCATATATATTGGGGTTCTGTACCCCCATGACCCATCCTGAGCCCAGGTGGCAGGTCCAAAGGTGGCAATTATTCTTTCGGGTGGCTACTCCTCCTCTCCCCATCTCTGGGTTCCCCCTATCTGGATTTCTCGCTTTCTCCTTGCTAATTCATACAGGGGTACTCCTAGATGTTGGCCTTCTAGACGAGGTAAGAGGAAAAAGGAGGGTCTAATGATTCCCAGAGTGCAGCTACTGGCCCAATCTTTAGGAAGCATATCGTAAGCCATTTTGCCACACAACCGAAAGAGTCCTTTTGGTGCTCGCCAGTAGTTGTGGAATTTCACGTTATTTATCCCCAGTCTAGTCCAAAATTTAGATAGCCTCTGCTCATCTTGAAAGGGGTTGGGTTCCCTAGTTATACATTTGTATCGTTTTTCTTTCTCTATGTAACAATATCCCTTTTTATGGTTCCTTGCACAGTATAAGTCCTTGGCTTTGGGAATCCACCCCTGGTGAGTGTGACTGGTTATGAAATATCTTTTGCAGGATAGCTCATCTACATACGCAATGTATCTTGGCCCTCTTCTCCATGGACACTCCTCTCCAATAACTTCTGACCTCAAACTCCATACTTCTTCTCTCTCATTATGTCCAGATGTTCCTTTTTCCATTACCTTCAGGATTTCCTGTGGGGTCAAAGCAATCCCCTCCCAAGCCCAAACCTCTGCCATCCGGGTGTCCCCACAAATCCAACAATCGGTTATATTCCATTCATGGCTAATTTTCTCAACTAGATCCAGGAACATGGATCATCCGAATTTCAGGCTCCTTTTTGATTACCCCTTTCACTTCTTTTTCCTGAATTAAGTCTGGTTCCCAATTTCCTATTTTCCCTTTAATTTTACTGCATCCTTCTCTGAGCAGATCCACTTTTCCTTCATAGGGCATTCCCCCAGCAGTTTCTGTCTAAACGTCCCTACATTTTCAAAAAGCCAATAAGTTCGGCCATCCTCTATACGGGTTTGTATTTCTAAAGAGTTGATACAAGCAGGGCTCGGATTCAAATGGGTCTTCAGTGACTGCCGTCTGAGAATCTCCTGCATATAGAGGGTAGTAACACTTGTCACATTGTGGTGCCCCTCCCCCTTGGATGTGAATTATGAGGAGGACCCACATCAACAGGGGTCTGGTACAGGGCACTCTCCCACCCATGTCTCCCCTCTGATCCAGAGGATCCATGACTCTCTGTGGCAATAGTGCACCTGACCCAGTCTTGGCCCCCGGAATCTCCTTCCCAGTTACTTGTTACCCTCTTGTTGCGGGGACACTTCCCTTTTTTGTATCAACCAGCTTCTTTTTCTTTTTGGGGTCTGATTCTCTAGGTGAGTGGGGGAATGCTCTATCCTTCCATGGCTCCTTGGATCTGTAACAAAATGTATCGAGAATTAGGAATAGTTTATATATGTATACATTATTATAAATTCTATCTTGAACATTTGGTAACATTGAAACATCCCAATAAATAGCTAAAAGCTTTTATCAACATACGAGTTTCTTGAAAGCATTCTAATAAATATTTGAAACCTCCAGTAATATCAATTCCTTAAATGTCATTCAAAGCTGCAAGAATTCTGTCTTTATTCTCCTTCTTGTGGCCTTCTTCTCAGCGTCATCTTGGTGTCGGCTATGTTGACTACTGTCCAGTCAGCTGGAGCTTGTACTGGTCCTTTCACTCTTGACACATGGGTCCATCCTTTTTCTTGCATCCTTACTGCTGTCATTGTAGTTAGTAGGATCTGAAAGGGACCTTCCCATTTAGGAGTCAATGGTTGTTCCCTACAGCTTTTAATTAAAACACAGTCACCCAGTTGAAATTTGTGAATGTCGAAGTCTATGGGACTGGTTTGGGGAAGATAATCCTTTTTCTCTCAGCTATTTTGAGGGTTTTGCAACAGTTTGTATGTATTTCCTTACGCTTTATTCCCCCTCCTCATGAGTTTCAAAGTTACCTGGAGCAGTTAAAAAGAGTAGTCCAAACAACATCTCGTAGAGAGAGACCTCTATGTCAGCCCTGGGCTTTGTTCTAATTCTCATCAGGGCTAGGGGAAGACATTTTAACCAGTTCATTTTTGTCTCTTCCGTCAGTTTGGTGAGGGCATTTTTCAGGGTCTGATTTACTCTCTCTACCCTCCTGGAGATCTGCGGTCTCCATGGGGTGTGTAACTTCCATGTAATGTTCAGGGCTTTGACTAGCATTTTCAACACTTGGGCTATGAAATGGGGCCCTCTCTCCGAGTCTATAGTGTGGCTCATTCCATACCTCAGTATTACTTGTTCCAACAGAGTCTTTCCAACTACCTCGGCTGTGGTTCTAGTTGAGGGGAAAGCTTCGACCCAATATGTCAGGTGGTCGATTATAACTAACAGATACTTGAATCTTTGCACTTGGGATAATTCCGTGAAGTCAATCTGGATATCCTGAAAAGGTGTTCCTGCTAACTCTCTTCCCCCAAGAGGCATTTTTCGCATTACTTTTCTGTTTACTCATTGGCATATTAAACAATCCCTTGTCACTAATTTAGCTATAGAGTAAATTCCCATACACACGTACATCCTTAAGAAATGATCACACAATGCTTGCGTTCCCCAATGCATTGAGGTGTGTAGTTATTAAGCACCTGTCTCCCATTGGGTATCCACCATTCCCCTTTTTCATTTTTTGCCTCCCCATGTCTTTGCAACTCCTCTAGCTCTTTTCCTTCTACTTGCGGAATCTCTCCACCCTCCCTCTTGTTCCCCAAGCTTGTTATGTGCAGGATCGTTCCCTCATCCTCTAGGACCGCTTCTTTGCTACCTGGTCTGACAGATTATTCCCCTTCACTTCCAATGAGTCCCCTTGTTGATGTCCTTTTACATGTACAACTGCAATCCCCAATGGTCTCATTAAAGCTTCTAGCACATTTTTGATCAAATTTTCATGCACCAATATCTTTCCCTTTGAATTCACAAAACCTCTCTCTGCCCAGATCTTTCCAAAGGTATGTACAACACCATATGTGTACTTTGAATCAGTATATATTGTTCCTCTCTTATAATGAAGCCAGTGTAACCCTTGCAACAAGGCATATAGTTCACAGCATTGTGCTGACCATCCTGCTGAGAGTTTCCCTTTTTCTATGACACTCAGATCTCTACCATTTATTACAGCATATCCAGAGACCCTTTTTCCCTCCCCTACCCTGGAGTTCTTTTTGTCATCCACAAAAAGAACTTCTCCCTCTGGTAGGGGGCTTTCCAACAGATCCTCTCTAGTCTTTGTAAATCAATTATGTCAACACACGTATGCTCCAAATCTTCCTCTGGTTTACCATACAAAAATTGTGCAGGATTTGTTACTCGAGTAGTGGCTAACTCTAGATTTTCCATGTTGTTCAATATCAGTTCATATTTTAGAAGTCTACTGTCTGAGATCCATTGGCTTGCTCTTTTGCTCAATATGGCTTTTAAATCATGTGGAGCATACACTTTCATCTTGTTGCCAAATGTCAGCTTATATCCTTCTTCTACCAGGATCACAGTAGACGCTACAGCCTGGAGGCAAGTGGGCCATCCCCTCACCACGAGGTCGAGTAACTTTGACATGTAAGCGATAGGTTTCCTTACCCCGCACCACTCTTGGACAGGCACGCCATAGGCCTCTCCTTCTTCAACATTCACAAATAACTCAAATAATTTCTCTGAATCAGGTAAACTTAATACTGGTGCAGTCACTAATCTCTCCTTTAATTCCTTCAGCCTCTCATCATCTTTTTCTCTCCAAGGTAAAGGTTCTTGTTCTGCCAGTTTCTCATATAAGAACTTTACCAATTGGGTGTGTCCTTCTATCCATAGTTTGCAATATCCAATTAGCCCTAACAATTTTCTCACATCTGTCTTTGTTTTTGGAGCTGGTAATGATAAAATCCCTTGTACTCGATTTGAATCTAATTTCTTATACCCATGTCCAATTAAATGACCTAAATATCTCACCTTTGGTTCAACAAATTGTAATTTCATTTTTTGAAACCTTCAACCCTTTTTCACCCAAGAAATTTAACAACTTTACTGTTGTTACCTGAACTTCCTCTTTTTGTTTCCCTAAGACCAATAAATCATCTACATACTGTAAAATTTGTACTTCCCCAACTGGCAAGAACTCCTGTAGCAATTCCTCCAGGGCTTGTCTGAATAAATTTGGCAATTCAGTAAATCCTTGGGGTAGCCTTGTCCATTGCAATTGTAGTTTTCTGCTGGTGACCTCATCATGTCACTTGAAAGCGAACAATCCCCTGCTTTTCTTTTCAAGAGGGCATGACCAGAAGGCATCTTTTAAATCAATCACGCTAAACCATGCATGTCATGCCGGTATTTTATTTAACAAGGTATATGGGTTGGTCATGACCAGGTAATGAGCGATAGTCTGTTTATTGATTTCCCTGAAATCTTGCACCAACCTGTAGGTCCCATCTGGCTTCTTAACCGGTAAGATTGGAGTATTATGAGGAGATATGCATGGTTCCAAGATGCCTTCTCAGACTAACTCAATCCCTTCCTCCCTTGGGCTGAAATGTGGTACTGTCTGACTCTTATAGGAGGTATATCTGGCTTCATCCTTATTTCAATAGGAGGGATATTCAATAGACCATGTTCGCCTCCCTCAGCCCATACTCCCAGGTTTATGGCTGCCTCATCTTCTCCTGTTAACATCATTATTTTGGCTACCATCCTTCCCTCCTCGGGCACTACTCCAATCCCTAATAATAATTCCAAGTCTCGGCCCAGGAGATTACATCCCAGTTTGGGTAAAAACAACAAATCCACATGCCCTTCCCACGAATTCCCTTTAACTTGGACTTGTTCTATCATTCTGACATCAAACGGATTGTTCTTGGCTCCTTTTACCTCACATTTCTGCTCACTAAGTTTACATCCCTCCAGTACTCTACACACACATGATCTATCTGCCCCAGTATCTACTAAAAATTAATATTCTTCACTCTGGGGGCCTACTTCTAAATTTACCAAGCACTCTCAATAGTATCCAAAACTCCCCCTCAGAGCAAAGAGCTCCTGACACCCTGTACTAGTTTGAAAACAAACCAGTGGGAGGCACCAAGTCAAAATAACAATTTAATAGGGAAGTTAAAGGAAAAAAAACAACCCCAAAACACTTATTCAAACTGACAGAGTCAGGATACAAACCTGACACCCTGTTAGTCAGGGTGGTGGTAGCAGTCCAATGAAATGGTGGCTGCAGTCCCCCTGAAGTGATGGATGGGGTTCTGTTGAAGTGGTGATCCTGTAGGAAAGGTCTGCTCCTCCTCGGAAGGTCCAGCAGTGTCTGTGTAGCTCCTGTCCCCTGGGAATCCAGTGGAAAGGTATCTGTGGTGTTCAGAATCTCAGATTATATGCAGGATGGAATGCTTTGTTCCTCTTCCTGGGTGGAGCATCTCACAATAGGATGATGAGTCACAAGGCCAGGTGTTGATGGGCCATTAACAGAAAGATAGCCCAGAGGGAGTTATCTCTGAGTCAGTGGCAGAGCATTGATGGGCCATTAACAGAAAGATAGCCCAGAGGGAGTTATCTCTGAGTCAGTGGCAGAGCATTGATGGGCCATTAACAGAAAGATAGGGAGGAAGCCAGGAAACACTGCCCACCTCGATTCAACAGCTCATGAGGATGGTAACAGAATATACTGCAACCCAGGACACACCCCTAACCATTTCCCTTAAGAACCTTCTCCAATGTGTCCTGCTCTCTTGCTATCACTGGGTCTAGGGCTCTCTTCTTGCAGAACCTCTTCATGTGTCCTTTTTCACCACAGTAAAAGCTTGTCCCAAGGCTGTCTTTTCCACCTAGGTGGTCCTTCTCCCTCTTCCCCATCTCTTTTTGAACCTCCCTCTTTCCCAGCTCCTATATTTCAGTTCTAAATCCTCCTGTTCCATTAAACAAGATTCACACTGTAATGACCGAGGGCTGCTCATCCACTTAGAGGCTCTCTCAGTTAACAAAGCTTTGTTAGAGATAAAATGCCAATTTAATCGAATTAATAATTTACACGAGCCAAATTATTAATATAAAAAATTGAACAGAATTTATTTCACGATCAAATTAACGATTTCGGATAGCCACTTTCAAACGGCAGGGTCAAGCCTAGGTTCTTGACCCTGGGTGCCACATACACAGCCCTGAACACCAGCAGTTCAGGGTGGCAGTGCACACCCTCGAGGTTTCTGAGTCCAGTTTTTATACTGTTTTTCTTGCTGCTGGCGACAGAATCCTTTGTCTCTTTCATATTCAACTTGTCCTCTGTGGTCCTCTATGGTCCTCTGGTCCAGAGATCAGGGGTCTGTTCAAGTGTTGATGTCCCAGGAACTCTCTTTGTGTAATTTAAACAAAGAGTCTTGGGCAAGAGGTCCGTTCTTTATCCAGGGAGGAACAGAAACTTAGATGATCATATCTGTTGCTCCTTTCAGATGGAAAAAGGATTCTCCAGGGGCAGAGTGGATTTGAGTAGATTGATGTGCCAGATGGATATCTGGCTTCCCAATGATGGGTCCTCGAAATCTCCCTTGCGAAGTTCTGCCTGTGCTTCAGATGCAAATGTTATCATTGAGAGGAGTGACTCTGGGTGGGCTACCAGGGAACATGCCAAGGCACATTCCAAACATAACATCTTTGGATACATGTACAGTCTAATATCCCTTATACTTAAATCGACCCTGATACCATTTAATTTATTATGAATTTTGACTTATTTATAACAGCTTTAACCTGCTGTGGAACTTTTACAATCAAATACCCTCCCCTTGTCAGCTTTAGGGCCTCAGAGCTGTGGCTGCACAGTCCTGCAGACAGTGGGGCCAGTCTCTGGCCACTGGGTCTAGCAGCTTGGAAAAATAAGCAACAGGCCACTGTGTTCTCCTGTGTTCTTGCACCAAAATTCCTTTAGCATGGCTCTGTTTAACATCCACATACAGCTCAAATTCCTTTTCTGAGCCTGGAAGAGCTAAGACTGGGGCATTAACCAAATTGTCTTTTAATTTTCTAAAGCTTTGCTCTACTTCTGGTGTCCATACTGCGACATGAGGACTGTCGTGGGTTAGAAAGTCTCATAAAGGCTTGGCCAAAACAGAAAAATCTTCAATCCATGCTCTGCAGTACACCACTAACTTTGAAAAACTGTTGTAGCTCCTTTTTTTTAGGCTCTATATCCAATTTTCCATATTTCTCTGAAGCTGCCCACACTTCCAGGTTTATTTCAGCATAGATCTGCTTAGACATTTTACACAAAGTTACCACAGTGTTAGGCTCTGTATCATTTTTACAATACTAATTCGCATTCCCACTTAGCCATCAAATCTTTTCCCAATAAATTATAATCACAATTAGGAACACATAGGAATTCATGCATTTCATACCTCCCTATCTCCCACATCTGCTAACAGCAGTAGAATAAAATGCACTCATCTTTTCTACCCACCCCTTGTAAGTATCAAAGATCTTTTTGACAATTTCCCCCCTTAGGGATAAAATTTAAAGTGGATCGAGAGGCCCCTGTGTATACCAGGAAACACACCTCCTCTCAATCCGGACCCACCTTAAAAGTTAACAAGGGCTTCAGTGTGGTGGGTCCCTGGTATAATGGGAGCCCCTGACAGCCCAAACAACCCATCTCCATTATCCTCTGGACCTCCTCCTCCTGAAGGTCCGGCTGTTTCTGCGGACATTCTCACTTGCAGTGTCCCTCTGCCCTGCAGACACGCACTGATTCCTTCCCAGCCGCAGTTTGGGTCGGCTCTCCCTGCTGAGGAGGGAATGCCTCTGCCCCCATCCCTTCTATGCCCGGGGACCCCTTGGGCCCTGCAGTTTGTCCCTCTGGGGCTGTAAAACTCTGCCATAACCTTGGCCTTTGCTTTTGGTTCCAGAGCCGGTCTCTGTCCTGCCACAGTCTCCCAACGGCCGCTCAGACCCCCGGTGTTTCGGCCGGCAGCACCACAGGCGGCCGGGGCGTCCCGCAGCCTCCTAGGGCTGGCGGCCACTGCCGCCCCTGCCTGGGGTGGTGGGGTCAGGCATTGCCCGGTGCTCAGCCCGAGCTGCCCCACAGCCCCCACAGGCCCCCTGCCCATGCTCCCGGTCTGGCAGCTGCGCTGTGGGCTTACTGCTCCTTGCCTCAACAATATTAACCCTATTTGTCCATGTCCTGTTGTCGAGACCCCTTCTTAACTCCCCTCATTGCCCCTCTGGGCATCTATGTCCTTAATTACCTCTGGGAGAATGTGTCTTTGGTCATGGTTTCTTCCCCTTGTCAGTGGTCCTGCACCCTCCCCTTAACTTCCCTTACATCCTTCCCTTTGCCTGGCAAGCGCAATGAGTATTAAGCAAGCAATACACATTGTTTAGCAAGCAGCTGCAAAATTTAGCAATACTAGCAATACCGCAGTCAGTAGTTAACTCTTAAAATTGTAAGCTCCCTGTATCAGGGAGATGCGTCCTCCGAGAAGGGGGAGGGGTTCAGGGTCCCAGGTTTTTCTCCTGAGGCATCCGAGTAGATGGTGTCAGGAAAATTAATTAACAAACACCAGAGGTTTATGTCCAAAAAGGAGACAGCGGAGTCCTGTTACTTTATTCGAATAAAAGGAGAGGCCATGGGGCATTTCCCCTGGGATCTCTCAAATTTTTGGAGGGTTCAGCCTCCTTTTTATCCTAATTTCCTGCCCTCATTTCCCTCGCTCTTTCCCCACTGGCTGAGGTACTCAAGACGTACAGAGTTACTGTAACACCTAATACCTAAGGTTCCTTTCTAATGTATAACCCCCCTTTATTTTTAGTTCTTATTGAATATTATGGTTTTCCCATGGTTCATCTTTCAATATCCAATTTTATTTATCAGCAGTCCTACAGTCCTTTCCATTTCTTATAAATATATTGGTGTTGGCTTTGTCGCTTATTAGAAAATTGTACCTAGGTTTCATAATGATACAGAATGTCTGTGGTTTAAGTAGTCAATTTAGAAAAGGTAAGAAGAAAAAGTCCTCACATTCCTAGATAATCTTATCACAGAAGAAGAAAAACCAGAAATCGGAGAGAAGAATTTATGGAAGAAAAGCAGACACCAAGGAGCTGAAGAAGACTGTAAATCTGATAGAATGATACACAGAAACTTCAAGGAATTTATGAATAATGCCTGACTGTGATGAATATACAATCAGAGATGTATTCTTAAAGGCTATCCTTTGGATGTAGAGGTGTGCTTGTGGTTCTTCACCAGAAGCACCCGGCTGCATAATAACTTTTTGTGGTTGTCTCCCCATTTGTCCTATTTTATTTTATTAAACTTTTCCTAAATTTTATAAGTGAACCTCGTTTTTCATAATTGGTGGCCTGTACAGGGATAAAGACCTCGCCTCTGAGATCCCCTGGGGAACCCAGAGCAGGGTTCTGGCGGCCTCGCTCTATTTCCCGAGGTGAGGGGGGGGGGGTTTGCAGGTCAAACACCCGGAGGGCAAGAAGGGAGACAAAGCAAACAGAAAGGGGAAAAAGGGCTCCCTAAGAAACTGCAGTATTTAACCCGTAAAACCCCTGCGCATGACGACTCAGAGAAAGCTGAGTATTATTTTTTTATTTTTCCCTATTTTTTTAGAGGGGAGGGGTTGCATACAGGGGATCAAAGTGTGGGAATGAGTCGCGGGCTGGTTACCCCAGACCTGCGGAGTGAGTGTGGAGCTCCTGAGGCTGCATTTCTGTTCTCCCGTGAGGGGGGCAGTCAGTAAGGGAGTGAAGTGCGAGATAAAAGGAGTGAAAGAACCCCCGGCTTAACTGAGACTGGGTCTCAAAAGGGGGATTTGATCCCTTGAAGAAAGGGAGCCAGGAGTTTCCTGGTACAAACCACAGGAATATGAGACAAAAAGTGAGAGGGTACCTAAAGTCTTGCCAGGTTGAGGGCTGATCCAATATGGTTGGTTCTTGAGACTGCCGAGTTGAGGAGAAAACTCCAAGAAATTTGGGCTTAATTTTGCCAATTTAGCAAAATAATTTGGAATTTTAAGCAGCCAAGTTGAGGAATAAAACTCCAAGAAACTTAGGTTCAATTCTGCCAAATTGAGCTAAATAATTTGGGCTTTGAAGCTGATGAGTTGAGGGTGAACCCCAAGATATTTGAGTTTCATGATCCCAAACTGAGAATCAATTCAAGATAATTCAAGTTTTGAGATAGCCAAATTGAGGACTCAGTCCAAGAAATTCGGACTCAAATCTGTTGAATTGAGGGTTGATTCAAGAGATTTGGAAATAATTAAGCCAAACTGAGGATTAGTACATGAAACCTGGAACTTTAGGTGCATGAGTGGACATTAGCAAACAATCTGAAACCTTTTTAAAGGTACCCTAATCTTGTGCTGTTGTGACTGAGAGTGCTTGAGAAATAGAAATTGGAATAATAAAAAGGAGTGACTGAGAGTGAATGACAAGATAAATAGTGGGGACATTAAACTCTGAAGTGTAACTTTATTTCTTTGAGAGACGAATATTTTATTAAGAGGAGGAAACTCATGTAGTTTAAGTGAGGTAAAGAAGAAAAGAGGAGAGTAAGGTGAGGTCCAGACTGTTATAACTGAAAAGGGTGGGTATCAATGACTTCAGAAGGGTAGATCAAATTCTGAAAAAAAAAAAAAAGGACAAAAAAACAGTAAACCAGCATCAAAGAATAAAAAAAGGCATAAGGGTGAGCTAGCTGGAATACCTCAAGACAGCCCTCCGGGAGTTATCTTAACTCACTGGAATACAAACCCCAGTACAAGAAAAAATAGCAAAGTCAAAATGATACAGTTTTGTATGTTTGGGCTGAGAAAAGAAATAAGATCTGATCAAGTTTATTGGCCTAAATATGGTTCTTTTGAAGTTTGGATTTGCCAGGCTTTACAAGTATTTGTAAATTCAGAAGAACCCTTTAACATTGAAGAAAGTAAGCATGCGGCATGCTGGGTGGGAAACACAGGACCGAAGGGAATGAGAGTTTTCAAGTTAGCAGAGACTACAGAACAAGTGAAAGAGGAAAACAAAAGAGGAAAGGGCTGGGACCCCCTGGAAGCACTGCCCTCCCCGTTCCCGCTCCAGGCTCCTGTTGCGGCACTCGCGGCCTCCCCGCCGATCCTGCCCGGGGTCCCGCCCGGCCCGGCCCCTACAGCACCACCCGCGGCTCCACCGCTTGTCCTGGCGGCGGCGGCCCCTCTGGTGGCTCCCGTGGTGCCGCCGCTCCCTTCGGCGCCCGGGGATCCACTGGCAGCGCAGCTCGCCGCTTTTGGCCCTCCCCGTGCCCCAGACCCCGCACCGGTCCCGGTCCCGCCTCTGGCCCCACTGGCACCACCCGCCGCAGCCCCACTAAACACAGCTCTAGCCCCGGTTCCACCAGCCCCTGTCCCACCTGTACTGCCCGCCGCGGCCCCACCGAACCCGGCCTCAGCCCTGCAAGCCGCGCTGGGTCCCCCGGCGGCACGGAGCCCTGCCCGCCACGGCCGCGATGGACCCCGTGCGGAACGGCCACGCTACGCTCTGGTACCCGCCGGAAGGACTCGTCCCCTTGGCGGTTCCTGTGGCAGTCCCTGCCCATGCCCCCCCCTCTTGGAGGACTCCGCTCCGGAGACCCCTCCTGCCCCCTTCCCCCGGCCCCTCGCCTGTCCCGCTGCCAAGGGCCGTTTCTGCTAAAGAAGAAGAAACATTCCGAAATGCAAAGAGCCCAGAAGAGTCACCCTCACATAACCCCTCGAAACAGGGTAAAAGTGCCACAAGAGAAGAAAGACTCAAGAATTGGGATGGAGAAGTCCGGTTGTTCCCTTTAAGGGAAGGTCCAATGGGTGCTCGGGGAACGGGGTTTGTAAATGTTCCTCTCACTTTTTCAGAGGTTAGGAATTTTAAAAAAGAGGTCAGAGGACTATTGGACGATCCAATGGGTACAGCTGAACGATTAGATCAATTTTTAGGTCCAAATATTTTTACTTGGGAAGGGATGTAAACAATAATGAAAATATTATTTTCTCAAGAAAAACAAGAAATTATTAGAACAGCAGGTATGAGGATTTTGGAAAGAGAAAACCAGCAAGGACCACCAGGAGACCAGAAGATGCCAATGACACCCCCTGCTTGGAATAATAACAAAGAGGCTGGATGGAGGAATATGAATGATTATCATAATTTAATAATCAATGGAATAAAAGAAGCAGCCCCTCAGGGACAGAATCTAAAAAGGGCTTTTGAGGGACAACAGAAAAAGGAGGAAATTCAAGCAGAATGGCTAGAGAGACTTAGGAGGTATATGAAACAATTTTCTGGTATAGACCCTGAGACATTTGCTAGACAAGCTCTACAAAGAGTCAATTTTGTTACCCATGCCTGGCCTGATATTAGGAAGAAATTAGAAAAATTGGAAGACTGGCACAATAAATCATTAAATGAGTTATTAAAAGAGGCTCGAAAAGTTTATGTCAAGCGAGATGAAGAAAAAGCCAAAATAGATGCGAAAATTGTGGTGGCCACTATGAGGGACAGTAATTTTCAAAAGAATCTGAAGTCCCTGAATAACACTCCTAGAAATTTGGGCTTTAGAAGAGGGGAGAAAGGAAAAAACAGGGCCCCAGTACAAACAAAACCCCAAGAGTATTCTAAAACTGCTTGTCACCTCTGCGCAGAAGAGGGGCATTATAGAAGAGAGTGCCCCCAATTAAAGAGAGACTTGAAAATCTTCTGAGAAATAGGCCTGGAGGAGGAATAGGGATGTCACCAGCTCTATTTTGTAGGGGACAAATACCATCTGGAGCCTGTGATAACTTTAAAAGTCAGTCCCCAAGAGGAGGAGTTAGAGTTTGTGGTGGATACAGGGGCTGAAAGAACCTGACTAGTAAATACTCCAAAAGGTTGTAGTGGAAGTAGAGATACTGTACAAGTAACAGGGGCAAAAGGAGAAAGTTTTACAGTTCCTGTCATAAAAGATGTGGTCATCAAAGGGGAAGCTAGAATTTGGATGAAGGATGTTTTATTAATCCCTGGGGCAGGTAGCAATTTATTAGGAAGAGATTTACAAGTGGAGTTAGGAATAGGAGTGATACTTGAAGAAGGAAAAATGACTGCTAAAATTCTAAAACTTAGTCAAGAGGATGAAAAGAAAATTAACAAAGAGGTTTGGGCTGGCGAAGGGAATAGGGGAGGACTGGACATTGACCCCATAAAGGTCACGACTGAGAAAGAAGAATGTCCCATATGTGTAAGTCAGTACCCTATATCCTTAGAAGGATGAGAAGGGTTGAAACCCCTAATAGAAAGACTAATAAAAGATGGGACATTAGAACCTTGTATGTCTCCTCATAATACCCCTATTCTACTGGTAAAAAAGCCTGATGGGACTTACGGATTAGTACAAGACTTACGAGAAGTTAGTAAGAGGACTCGAGCTCATTACCCAGTCGTACCCAATCCCTACACTGTCCTAAGTAAAGTCCCACCCCAACACCAGTGGTTTTGTGTAGTGGATTTAAAAAATGCCTTCTGGAGCTGCCCACTGGCTGAGGAAAGCTGAGATATTTTTGCCTTTGAATGGCAGGATCCAGACACCGGGAGAAAGCAGCAACTAAGATGGACAAGATTACCACAGGGATTTACAGAATCTCCAAACCTATTTGGACAAGCTTTAGGAACAATATTACAAACCTTCCCTACTCCTCCAGAGATACAAATCATCCAGTATGTAGATGATCTCTTATTATCTGGAGAAGCTGAAGTTGAAGTCAGAGAAGTAACTATAAAGCTCTTGAATTTCCTTGGGGAAAAGGGGCTAAGGGTATCAAAAGGGAAACTGCAATTTGTAGAACCAGAAGTAAAATATCTTGGAAACTTAATAAGCAAAGGAAGCTGCAATTTAAACCGTGAGAGAATCACGGAGATTCCATCCCTTCCCCCTCCCACTTCAAAGAAATTAGGAAGCTACTGAGATTATTGGGGGACTGTAGGTTATAGATCGAAGGATATACACAAGCTGTGACATTTCTGTATGAAAAATTAACAGAAAGAGATGATGTAAAATGGACCAAAGAAGATAAGGATAAATTAGAAGAACTGAAATTAAAGCTAGCCTCAGTACCAGCTTTAAACTTACCCTCATTAGAAAAACCCTTTCATCTGTATGTGAATGTAGAAAGTGGGGTAGCTCATGGAGTTCTGGTTCAAGAGTGGGGAGGAGTGAAGAGACCCACAGCTTACCTATCCAAGATGTTAGACCCAGTAAGCCAGAGCTGGCCAGTATGTATTCAAGCTGTAGCAGCTACTGCAATCTTGGTAGAAGGAAGTCGAAAGCTTACTTTTGAGAGCAAGCTCGTTGTGTGCACACCTCATGCAGTTTGAAATGTTCTAAACCAGAAAGCTGAAAAATAGATAACAGACTCTAGAATGCTAAAATATGAAGCCATTCTAATAGACAGTGATAATTTGACATTAGAAGTGAACAAGAGTCTGAATCCAGCCCAATTTTTAGATGGGGAGCCAAAAGATAACCTAACCCACAACTGCTCAGAAATTATCCAAGACCAAACAAAAGTTCAAGAAGATTTGCAAGACCAAGCCCTTTCAGAAGGAAGAATCATATTTGTGGATGGGTCATGCAGATGTGTACAAAGGAAAAGAATGTCAGGGTATGCTTTAGTGGATGGGGAGGCTGTGCAGACTGTTGAAAAAAGAAAATTACCCTCAAACTGGTCAGCTCAGACTTGTGAATGATACACCCTAAAAAGAGCACTGGGATACTTAGCACACAAGAAGGGAACAACATAGACTGATTCAAAGTATGCTTTTGGAGTAGTACATACCTTTGAGAAAATTTGAGAAGAGGATTACTAAATTCTAAGGGAAAGGGATTGATATATGAAGGACTTATTTTAGAGGCCTTAGAGCCATTAAAATTACCTGAAGAGGTAGCGGTAGGACACATTAAAGGACACCAAAAGGGAATGACCTCAGAAATCAGAAGAAATAATTTGGCAGATCAAGAAGCTAAAGATGCTGCAGAAAATGGGATAAAAAGAGTTATATTCATTTTGACCACAACTAGCAAAGAATTGGAGACTCCAAAATTCAGAGAAACAGAAGAAAAATAATTAAGTAAGATAGGAGGAAAGCCAGATGAATCTGGGAAATGGAAGCTTCCTGATGGAAGACAGTTAGTTAATAAATCCCTCACCAAAAAATTCTTAGAAGACATTCATCAAAAAACTCACCAGGGCACCCAGGCTTTATGTGGTCACTTTCTCAGGAATTATGGGTGTACTGGAATTTATGGACTGGCTAAACAAATCACTGAGAAATGTATAATTTGCCAAAAAGTAAATAGAAAAGTGATGAGAAAAACAACTTCAAGAGGTCGCGAGTCAGCTCTCTGACCATTTCAGAGTATCCAGGTGGATTTTACTGAACTTCCCCAAGTACAGAGGTGGAAATTCTTGTTAGTAATAACAGATCATCTTACCCACTGGGTGGAAGCTGTTCCCACTGTCAGAGTCTCAGCCAATGTGGTATGTAAAACCCTTTCAGAACAAATTATTTCCAGGTATGGAATGACTACTAAGATAGACTCAGATAGAGGAACACACTTTACATCAAAGGTCCTACAGCAGATAACTCAAGCCTTGGGAATAAAGTGAGAATTACATACCCCATGGCATCCACAGAGCTCAGGCTGAGTAAAAGGATGAACCAAACTTTAAAGAGAATTTTTAACCAAATTAATAATTGAAACTCAGATGTCCTGGGTAAAATGCCTGCCTTTGGCTTTACTGAGGGTTAGAACACAACCCAGGTCAGACCGTGGGAGTGTCACTTTATGAAATGATGTTTGGGTTATCCTTTCTGACCACCCAACATGAAACTGCTACCTATGAAGTGGGGAAAATGAGTGTTAAAAGACATGTCAACACAATTGCAAGGACCCTTGAGGATTTGCGGTTGAGAGAGATAATCCCTCAAACCACACCTTTCGACTTTAAAATCCATACTATCCATCCAGGGGAGTGGGTACTAGTAAAAACGTGGAAAAAGCAATCTTTAACTCCACAATGGGAAGGTCCTTTTCAGGTGCTACTGACAACAGAGGCCGCGATCCAGACCAAGGAGTGAGGGTGGATCCACGCCAGCAGAATCAAAGGGCCCATGGAGGAACCTAAGGAATGGACCATAACATCTGAGCCTGGTGATACCAAGTTGATTCTTAAGCGGGAACTGGGTGGTAAAGAACTGGGAAAACCCAAATGATCCAAGGGGTGCACTAAGAATCACACCTGATTGGGAAATAAGGCCAAGTTTATATCAGTGGTTTCAAGTGTCTCCTGGACAAGTCCTGAGACACCTCCGATACCCGCCTTAGTCACTCTCCGAG